>JABUQX010053132.1:27500-32500 GCA_015478945.1 Trachelipus rathkii
TATATGCCCCCGTCCCTGCTAAGCAGGGTGCCCTCTCCAGTTCGTCGAGGGTCTTTTTGGTTTTTTTTTAAATAAAAATACTCAAAAATTTACTAAATATATATTAAATGACAAAATGTATAAATGGTGTAGATTTGTTAGGGAGTCAATGCAGTTGATATTACATCATAATATAAATAATATATAAATTAACAGTACAATAATAATAATAGTCACATAAAAAAAATAATCAAGAATAATAATAATAAAAATAACAATATATAAACTAAATAAATAAATAAATAAACGCTTACAAAAACTGTGCAAAGGGAAAAAACAATTATTAAAAATAATATAAGTAACTTTTTAAAACTCTTTTCAAATCTTCACACTTTTTAAATTTAATTCTTAACTCGCTCGAAAGTATTGATATAATAGAATTAAAAGTTGGCTGCGAAATACCCAAAAGCCAATTTTTATAATTAATAAAAAATTTAACTAAAAAAGTTTTAAATTTTTAAGATATATATAAATAACGCTAATCATAGATATTGCCATAATATAAATACTCGAAATTCGTTGTTCTTTTTTTATCAAGGCAAAATTTTCACCCCTATAACGGAGTTCAACTCTTACAAATTTCATGTATATGTGTAATTATTTATATATATATTATATATATATATTATATATAATATAATAAATATATAGTATATATATATATATTATATATTATATCTAATATTTTATATATAAATATATTATAGAGATATTAACATATTATATATATGATATAATATATATATATATATATATATATATATATATATATATTATATATATATTATATATATATATATATATATATATATATATATATATATATATATATATATATATATATATATATATTATATATATAATATATATATATATATATATATATATATATATATATATATATATATATTTATATTAACATTGGTGAACATTACAATTAAGCTTAGTAACTGATTAAGCGGAACAAATTCTTTCTGTTAGTTTTTTTCAAACGCATTTTTAATTATTCTTATACAATCTATGTTTTTACACCATGAGATCAATTGACAAAGTGATTAACAATTTTATCCAGCCATTATCTTCAATAAATTTGTTAAATAAATATGAGAGTACAACATCAAACTTTTAAATTTTCATTATATTCTGCGGTGGGTTTTTAATTGGAACGTGAAATATAAACTATGAGAATCTTGTATGTTAAAGTGGTATGTCAAGTTGAGTTTAATTCTGACTTTAATACTTCGTCATTTATAGAAATGCATTAAATCGACATAACCTGACATAGAGTCATCATAATATAAACACATCACCCATTATACAATATCCATAAATCTTTTTAAGAGGCACAATTGTAATTTTCATCATTTTTGAGGGATGATGCCAAAAAATGTGTGAAAGGAACTATCAAAAGTACTTTACGGGGCAAACTTTAAATAAATCAAGCGAAATGTATTATCAGAATTCATAGAGAACTCTGAATAGAAGATGTATCTTTTATTTAAGAAGAGATGAATTATTAAGGGTTTTATATTTTGCATTTTGTGTAACTCGCTCTATAAGAGATGCTAATTCCGTTTAGCCGATTTTGGGATACTCGCCGATTGTTTACAAATATTTATGCTCAGCTGTTTAATGGAGCACGTGGTTTTGGAAATAAACAAAATAAAAAAATAATAACAAATGGTTTTTATTACAAAAAATTGATGACTATTGTGATGGAGTTTTCGATTTGAAGAAATTAATTTAAGTAATTTCATGAATAAAAACATTCATCAACTATCATCGAATACTAGCCGCAACTTATTTGTTTAGCATTTTTCGTTACGCATTTTCCTAAATATTTGGTAAGCACGGGAAAGAGCAACCTAAAAACATTTAGGAATTATAAACGTTTCGTTAGCATTTTACTAAAATTGTGCTAAAATTGACATAATCGAACGACTTTTTTGCAATTTTTCTAATTTTCGTTAGCAACATAGTGCAAATGAAACGCCTTTACTATCTGAACCAGATGAGAAAACAATTGGTTATGATATTGTAATTTAATCATAATCTAACTACTAAATATCATCTTTTCTTTAATATTGTAGATCTATCGACTAGTTTTTAAAATCATGATAGTAACCGAAATGTAAGGGTCAAGGCAAGTATAGCTAGTTGAGTAGGGTTCTAGAATTGTCTATTCTCACGATGTCCAAAGAAAAACAATTAGGATTGTGCATCAAAAGTATTCACTAATAATTTAGAAAACAAGGACAGAATCAGTGTTGGTGTACTGTAGACCTTAAAAGGGCTGCCGTCGTTAAATGTGATAAATTCCATAAAGATAAGCAGCGCTTTATAATGTTGTTCTATCACGATGTTATGTTCATTTTAAATTTTTAAATGAGTTGCAATTTAATTCCCTTTTTTCATGTTGAGAGTATTAAATAACATTCTAAAAAATTATTAAAAAACTTTAATTTGTTAAAATTTAAATTAATTACAATATTAAAATTGACATGAAGCAGATTTAAAAGCTTCAATTTAGGTGAATTTAGCTCTAACAAGCTTAATTAAGCTAATTGGCACCTCTGAAAACAGGCGTCATCTTTAAATTGATTCAGTCTCTCAGTGTCTTGTCATTTCATTGTTGCTAGTTTCTTCCAAAAGAATTTTGTGTTAAATTTATATTTTGATTATGCTACAAATACGCTAAGTACATTTAATCATTATAATTGTAAGAGACTTGTGCAAAGCTTTACAAACAAAAATTGTTTTAAAAAGTGACAATTAAAGATACGTGCTAATTCAAATCATGCCTAGAACTGAATAAGATTTTCCAGTAACTGCTATAATAGCCTATTAGCTCTGGAAGTTGATCTATCGGAAAGCCCAATAGAGCGAACTAGTTAAGAGGGTGAATAGGTAGGCAAATTCTTAGTAGGTTGGTTCTATTTTAAAATTTAGTGTTTTACTTTTTTAAATACGCATTGTAATATCTTGCTCTACGTACATATATCAAAATCATTTTGCAGCATATATACATAATAATACTATATATATATATATATATATATAATATATATATTATATATATATATATATACTATATATATATATATTTCTATATATTATATATATATATATATATATATATATATATATGCATATCTAATAGTCGCATAAGTAAGTATACTAATTTTTGTTTTATATTATATATTATATATATTATATATATATATATATATATATATATATATAACGTATATATATTATATATATATATATATTTATATATATATATATATTATATATATGAAATTTTAAGTAGGGATAGAGGTGTCGTATCCCTCAAAACTTGCCCCTTTGTTGGTGTAATGACTTTCTGGGGTGAAGTTTTCACATAATTAACGCTCCCAAGGGGGGATGCAATATCCATAAACTTGGATATGACTGTGACTAGGTGGATAATAAATAGACATAATTCTGCTAAGTATTGTAGAGCCAGAGAAAGAGTTCGAAGTCTGAACGGTTATAAGACGCGGAGTTACTGATCCACAAACCAGGATCACGGATCACCGTTGAACTATGTGTAGCAACGTTTAATTAGCGAACAGATGAGGGCATCTTTACGTATCGCTTAGTGAATCACCCATAAATTTCATTTTTAAGGGTAAACATCATTTTGGGTTTGGCTCGCCAATAGGGTAGGGATCTTACAGTTTCTGTTTATGTTGTTATTCATCCGTTCGTTATCGTCATTCATATCCCTGTTTATGTCTCGTATCCTTTCCATTTTTCTACTTGGTTCTTCGGGCTTCCTCAAAGGGGTGCTCAGGTTACCCTTAGGAACTTGAAACTATCAAATTTGAGATCTACGTCCTTTAAAACATATACAATAACACCAATATTGGATATTAACAGCTATGATTGCCTAACTCCGCACCGCGTCTCGTCGCTCCTATCGGATACAGAGTCATATGTGCAAAATTTATGAAGCCTCACAATCACTCTCATCTTCTTTTCAACTTCTTCATCCTTCCTCTTATTTTCTTTTCTTTTAACTTTCCATAAACTCTCCTTATATTTGCTTCATGTTTTCTTCAGGGAAGCTCCTGGGACTCTCAGACCCTTAGGGGTTCTAAATATCTCAAATAAAAGTTTTATGGGTTCATAAGCATAGTAAAGGATGCGCTACTTGTTCTATTAAACGTTGTACACATAGTTTAACTTTGACTCCGGATCCGGTTGTGGATCATACCCGCTCCGCGTCGATGAACGGTTTTTCAGACTTCGAACTCTTCTCTGGTTCCTAAATACGGTAGCAGAATTATGTCTATTTATTATTCCAACTAGTCACAGTCGATATCCAGTTTAATGGGTTTTAGCATCCCGCCCTTGGGAGGTCGTAATTATGTGAAACTTCACCCCCAGAAAAGTCATACACCCACGAAGGGGTGCCAGTTTGAGGGGGGGATACGACACCCTCTATCCTAATAATAGGTTTTGGTCATAATATATATATATATATATATATAACTATATATAAGCCTATAATATATATATAATATATATATTATATATGATAATATAATATCTATATATATATAATATATATATATATATATATATAAAGCCAAAATTATATCCTATATGAGACTATTATATATTGCCTTATATATGTATAAATTATATATATTATAATATAATATAGTATATTAGATTTATATATATAATTATATATATTATATATATATATATATATATTATATAATATTATATATATATATAATATATTATATACTAGCTGAAAATGATTTTGAATAATATTAACTAGGCTAAGATATTACATGTATCTTATAAGTATACAACACTAATTTAGAAATCAAACCAACATACTAAGAATTTTCCTACCTATCACCCTTCTAAACTATTCTGAACTCTAGTTTGGGCTCCCGATAGATCAAACTTCACGGGCT
>JABUQX010053133.1:0-10000 GCA_015478945.1 Trachelipus rathkii
AAAAAAGAGAGAGATGTGCACCCGGCAGTTGATTAGTTAAACAAGTAATTGAAATTCCCCATTTCTGGTTAATGTAGATCTCAGACTTCCTACAAGGAGTTATATATATATACTAATTAAATAATATATCATATATATATATATATATAATAATATATTAGTTGTATATATATATATATATATAATATAATATCTATATAATATATATATATATAGATACTATATATATCATATATAATTATATATATACATACATTATATATATTATATAACTATACGTTTAGAGTCAGGTCGGATTTCAATAACCTCCCAATATGTATAGCTGCGGTAGTTGTGGGAGATGGAAAAATGTAAATCCTCTGAAGATTTTAACTCCAATCAGGTGAGGGGTTGCTTGTGGATGTTTCAATAAATTTAATTACAGATCTTTGATAGATTCAATGTATTTAGTACACACATTATAGTTTTCCCCTATTTCAGTTTAGTTTAATTGTGCTTATATAAAAATTTAACAGTAAATTATTATCGTTAACAATTAGGAAAATGAATTTGTTTTACAATTTGTTAGAATTTCTATTGTTCATCAATTGTGTGCTTTGACACAGTATATACATATCATCATATGATTGCGAATAATGTGTTTTGGATGTAACGATTTCGTCTTTTCCTACATCACTTAATTTAGTAAGAATAGATCTATGACATTCTCAAATCCATCCACATGATGGGAGGTTTTTGGTCACCAGTTTCAACACACCTTTCACACTTGAGAATGAGAATAGAAATGTGGAAGGTTCGGCCTAACGTTGTTATCCAAATAAGTTTGTTAATTTCTTCACTGGAAGAAATTGTTAGGTTGCAGGCAGCTCTGCAACCTCAAAGGGCGTGACGTCTATTAGTTCGTGCCATTGACCAGCATTCCAGTTTACATTAGGAATTGCTTCCACAAGTTTCTGATCACATTTCGTTCGGCAAATAAAAGAGTAGCAATCTTTCATTTATGTATATAAAAGTACATATACTGTAAGATAGTTACCTATATATTCATTAATTTCTTCATTAATGTTATGTCTTAATATAGTTAAGTACAACAAAAAGTTTAAATTTTACCTGTTTCTGTAAGTGAGTTTGGATAGAAATCTGAGACTACATTACTGGGTCTTCATCTTTAACCAGAGCATATACCAAATTCTCAGGAAGATGACAAAAGACGTTGCCTTGGATGTTTTTCGTTACAATTCGATTCACATTTATGAATGGAAGAAGGTTAAGTCTAATAATTCCGTTAAAAAGAATACGAGGAGACTCATGAAATTTTGAAGATTATTTGATCTTGCATATTAAAGTGCATAATAAACTTGCATAATAAATTATTTTAATTTATTCAGACACTGGTTTGGAGAACTGTTCCGAGTATACAAATAAAGAAGTCTTATGGCAAGGGTTAAGAGGGTCAATCTTATAGGTGAACCATCTACTATTTATTTCTCCTAATCCAATCCCTTTACAATACAATACTCAAAAAGAAGCCTCTGATTGACACGGAGATCTTTAGGCGCCTCTTTTGCAAAATATCCGTATTTGGTTAGGGTTTCAATAGCTTCATATTTCAGTACTGGTTATTCATTAATATCACCAGTACATCCCTGGCCAAGTAGGCTGCTAAAGCTTGTTAGACCAGTTGTTACATCATCAAGCTTTCTGAAGAGAGATTTTAATGGAAGCTCATTCTGATGTAGCGCGCAGCCAAAAGTGTGCAAGTTTCTTCCCAGTAATTCTTCGAGTTTTACTACTAACCAATTCTTTTGGCCAGTATTAGCAGGTGTATTATCATGAAAAGTACCTTAAATAGTGTCAATGCTATTAAATTTGTAGAGAACGCTGAAAGTAGTACCAGAAATGGGGACCGTTCGATGTGTTAGGTATCTACCTTGAGTTTTCCTCTCTTCACTAGTAAATGTCAGATGTTGATGTAACTCAGCACACTTCTTGATACCCAACTACCACATTAGGTAACTGTGTTTCTTTATATGCTTATAAGACTTTTTTGGTCAACCCTTCCATCAACACCTATGCAAGCTAACTGCATATTTCGTATGTGATTCATCATATTCGCATAAGACCTTTACCTCTACTTTTACCTTTACCTTTACCTTTATCTTTACCTTTACCTTTACCTTTACCTTTATCTTACTTTTACCTTTGCAATATTTATTATGCATGTATCGATCATTATGTAAATAATGTCAATATACGGTCTCAGTAAATACCTGATGTCATGAAGCAATGCATTTGCAAGAGCTGCACCTAGAATAGAAGAACAATCACCTCTTACAAGTTACATAGCATATCTGGGTAGCTTCAGTGTGCTATAGTCTGTTGAATACATTTCGCTTGGTATCCATACAACTTTTTCCTAAGATGGATTGAAATTTGTATAAAAGTATATTAAATTAAGACGCAACTAATATAATATGAATGTCAAAAGATTTTGTCAGTAGAAGGTGAGTTACTACTCTCCTGTGATGGCTCTGAAGTTAATCCGAAATATATGGTAACAACATTTTCCATATGTAATACTTGTTCATCATATTTGACCCTCGTATTTCTTTTTATATCAACTTTGTCTATTGAAGAAAGCCAATATGATTCTTTTAGGTCCAGTTTTATTAATTCTCTGATCTCATAGATACCCTCGTATTTCTTTTTATATCAACTTTGTCTATTGAAGAAAGCCAATATGATTCTTTTAGGTCCAGTTTTAATTCTCTGATCTTGTAGATAAGCTCTATCCTGTATTGGGACTTTTGCATTTGTAGAGCAAATGCATATAATGTGTAACTGTTCACAGTTTTTTATTTTGCAGTTTACCATTCTATCACTGCAGGGTTTAATGTCCAAACAACAGGTGCAAGCAGATATATCAGAAAGACTGTCTAATCTAATTTTCCATTGAGATTCTTTTTTTCTTGAGTTTTACCATGTTTCCAGTTGATGTTTTTCACTAAGGGCAAAGGTTCTTTAACCTTTCTATAGAGACTTTTCTGTAACAAGAGGAAGCCTTGGGTTGACATTCTGCCAAATAGATTTGAGAGCATTACAAATTTTGTGAATAACATTTGAAAGGTCAGCACTGGAGTTGGTATGAATATTAAATAAAATAGTAGTACTGAATGATACGCCTATTATTAGGTTCTGTCATTATTAATTCACACAAACTACCACTATATTTTTCGATAGTCTGATGTCGACCTATTTTAAACTTACACATTTTTAATTAGCTGCAATAATAGATAAATATGTAAATAATTACATATACATTATTTCATTCAAAATAAAAAACACATTACATTTAAGAACGCATCAGCGCTAGTGCATTCACCCACATGCTTCCATCAATACAAATACATAACAACTGATAATATATTATGGTGAACAATATAATCATAAAGAATTATTGTTCAAACAAGAAATAGCATGCTTTAGTTCTGAGTCATTGTGTATGATAATATCTATATTTAGTAATATTAGTAATAATGATATTATATCTTTGTATTATATATTATCTGTTTAACCCTTTTTTGCGTTACTCAAATTATTTACTAAATTATTGAGTTTCATTGATTTATCATACTCACGTATATGGTGTGTAAATATATATATTTATATATATGGTATATTTAATATGGTACAGTTAATATCCTCCACTTTAAACCTCACTTAATTATCTATACCAAACTACATGAGCTACTAACCACTTCGTATTCTTGTATTCTAAGTATTACGTGAGTTGACCTCAATGAGCTAAATATGTTTTGAGACCCTATTTAGATATACTTTTTGAGATTAAGCATAATTAAATAACACCATAATATACATTTATACACTGATTAAATACTAGGAAATATAATTGATTATGATGTGGGTGACTAGAGACAATTATAGAATATTATTTCCGCACATTCAAATACAAGTAATTATGTCGTAATTATGAGCATCGCATTCTAAACTAAGTGATATAATAATGCTATACATACGACACAAACACTGGAAACTCCTCTTAAACAGTAAATTTAGCACTGTTAATTCTATTATAGTTATAAACCAACGTTTTCACATAACCACCACTTACAATCAAGCAAATAAGTAACTAACATAAAGCATTATACTCAATAAGATAATAACCTATATCTACACTTGTCAAGCATATCTCTAATATAACATTGTTTACAATATGTTATATTTATTTAATTACATGGTAATATATTCCTGTAATTCACTATATAAATAATATTATTGCCTGTACCTACCTTACCTTTAGTAACATGTAATCCATCTAATATTACTCTAAGTATTCAAGTTTTCCCAACATCAATAAGCTTAACATAGCCGTAACAATGAACTTAGAAAATAATGTTACAAGACAAACCTAACACACTTACACACGAAATAACTGTAGTATATAACTATTAAACAAAAACTACATACTATTACTAAGGGTAAATGTATAATATACTAATTGTGATAGTTAGCATAAAACGTTATAACCTATTCCTACTACTTTATTTTTATATATCAAGCAGAAATACTACGAACTTATCTATTTAAGCGTGAGCTTTATTCCAAATACTTTACACTGGAAGGTGATACGTAGAGATGACATATTGGCTCGAATATAAATCTCATTCTAATGAAACTAACACCTTGTCCTGCTTTTACATCTGATTACATATAGCAGAAATATACTCTCACTAACATATATGAAAACTATGATTATATAAATAGTCCATATTCACATATCATTAATACAGCTAAACATGCTAGGTAAATAGTACTATAAATAAATTATAAATGTCAACGCAACCTAACTGCACACCTATAAACATGAATAATATATACGTATCATAGTATATATATATCACCTATATATATACTATAATATATATATATTATTATTATTATTCATTATCTCCGCATAATAACATATAATTACAACTAGCACTTTTTGTCCGCGCTTGAGCCGGGGTAGTGGTGGCGTAACAGCCTTTTCGCTCTTCTAACACCCCCCCGTGTGGCAGGTGTTAGCCTGCATCTCGCCCCCCGTGCACTGCACACAGTGACAGCCACTACTTGAAGAGAAAATTCATTGGTTCAATTACAGTATAATCAATTGATTTTTCTCTCTCTTTACCTTGCAAGCTCTTCCTCCCCCTCATCCCTAACCCCCTCCTCGCAACATCTCCTTTATTCCATCCATCCACCTCCTTGGTCTCCCCTCCCCCTCCCTCTCCTTCCTATCCCCTCCGCTCCCAAACTTCTTCCACCAAACTCTCTGCGGCTCACCTCCATTCTCACTAATGCCATGATTTCCTTGTAATTGCCACAACATTTCACTTCCGCTCTTCCCACCAGACGCCTTCTCCAATCACATTTTCCTCTCCTTCACCACCACTATTTCTGATTCTGCTACCTTCTGCTTACCCCCACAAACCGCTCCTCACCCCTTCAATCCCAGGAGAATACTTCCAACTTTTCCTGGACGCTAGCATTCAATCCACCAATACACGTTTCACACCCATACGCACCGCTGGTAGCAAGCAATCAGATTTTTTCGAACATAACTCATACTCAACTATTCCACGTGAAAATATGATACCCTCTCTCTCTAATATCACCTCTCATAACACACCATGACCTCTTACACATTAGGCCCTCAATATAATTATATATTATTCTCGATTACTTTAACTTGCTGTTCCTCATGTTCCTATCTTGCATGAACAACCACCTCCCCTTCCGGCGTTACCCAATGCGCGGCATCCACTACACGTATACATCTCCACCTTTATCATTCTTCCACCATTACAGATTATCCTCGATGCCTTCCGCTATTTAATACTTCTTTTCTAATGACCTCTCATCCAACCTCCACTATCCCACCCATACAGACTCGCGTTACTCTTCCTCTCAAATTCCCTTCCTCCACACTTAACACTCTGGTCTAACCTACTTACAGGTTAATTGTGAGGATGGACTCACCATTTTTGCCGGTTTATATAAGCCCCTTATATTGGTAAACTTACATAGGTAAAGTTTGACCACACCATCTCCTTTCTTGAAAATTCACGGGAAAACTACTCCCATCACCAATTTTGTCCCATCATGAAAACATTGCAACTCCATTACACAACAGCGAGGCGTCTGTCTTTATACGAGCCACGGTAGGCATATTAGCAGATTGGTGACTCAGAACTACAGGATGACGTCAAATTGTATTCACGGCTTATCGCGCGTGAACTGAATATTCGTGTTCCCATTCATATCACAATTCCCGACCAACACATCCCTCTCTTAAGGAATCGCGCGTAGCACTCTACTTGCGAGATACTCATGCTCAGAACACAAACATCAATCAATAATAAATCAAATTGGAGCAACGTACAAGAACGATCCCTATCTGGGGACGAGACATTAGGACAAACACCCCTGCCCTCCATCAGAGCCGCACCACACCGTCCCAGAACATACTCATCTCGCTTCCTCCTAACCACACTTCGCGACACACATTCTGACTTATTGTCTTTAATAAAAAAGCCCTAAAATTAAGCCAGGTTTCCTAATTTTACCCAGCCCTTCGACTCCTCCATAAGGGTTTTACATCCGAACCGCCGGTCAAAAAGGGAAGGGGGGCTGAAATTTTTCTCGTGCTTTCTGTACAGCTAAGAACTATTCTCTCTATTGGTTGCTTTCTCTAAATCTAAAAAACATAGCATACATTTACTGCATTTTTTAAATACTTTTCTCTTAACAAGCATCTTTAGTGTGAACCTTGGTCCACAACACCCCTCTTCCTCCCTCGTTCCCTCCCTAATTATCTCCTTGTGTCTTCCCCCACTCTCCCCTCCGTTAAAACTCTTACTCTCTATCAGTATTCTTCCGTACACTTTTCCTACCACACTTTAAAAGACATAGTACCGTCTATAATTCCCACATTCCATCCTATTTCCCCTTTCCCTTATTGCAGGGGAACCAAAACATCCATTCCATCCCAATCCTGTTGGTACCCTCCACTCCTCCAACTATTTTTATATATAACCTAATACCACCATTCTTCACCCTTTACCTCCTTCTGCAACATTTCCCATTTCACCCCATCCAGCCCATGCCAGACTTCCCCTTTTTTTTCCTGTTATTCACAGGCCCCTAATAATTTCCCGTTCCATTTGAATTTCTGCCTCCCCCTCCCTCTCCCATTCCATTTCCCATCCTCACCTCTTCATATCTTCCTCCGCTAACCCCTCCCCCTTCCATTCAAGCAGTCCCACTAAAATACTTCCCCCATCTCTTCCTCGACCCTATCCCCTCCTCTCTATTCCAATCCCATCTCGTTTTCCTCCCCTTAATCCTCTCCCCCAACGCGCCTCTTTCGCTCTTCTTTTTTTATGTAAACTCTTTCGCGGTAAGCGATCTTTATTGCCCGATTTCAATAATTTTTCGCGTCACTTTTCTTAAAAACCAAATTCGCTCTTTGCTCTTCTTCTTCGCCCCTCCACACCGCCCTTTTTTGCTTTCCGTATCTAACCCTTGCTATAATTCCTCCAACTATCTTCTTCCCCTTACCGTCCCAACGCATTATCACATAAGCCTCGCTTGTTTTTCTTTTCACCACTCCTTCACCTCCTCACTCCACCACTCCATCCCTTTCCTTCTGCTTGCACCCACCCTTTTTATTCCACCGTACCCTTCTAGCCTCTTCACATACGGCCTCTTTAAATCTCATCCATTCCCACTCCGCCCTCCACCTCCGCCAATTCCCGTCCCTCTCACGTTTTCTTCCACTTGTCCCTCCAGGTACCTCTCCTAAAGGCTCCCTCTTACAGCTATCTCCGTGCCAATTTTTCCACCGTTTAATCACTTCCACTCTCCTCTTTTTCTCCTCTTTCCGCTCAACCTAATGCTCCTCGTGCCCCCCACCCTTAGATCCGGAGCATGCACCAATAGTGATCCGATATTCCCCTCCCTGCCCCTCTAGACACATTTACATCTAATAATGCTAAGCCTCTATCTTCCATGTACACACACATAATGCTAGAATCCGCTCGTTTGCCCCCCGTTATCTTTTGCACTCTTCCATTGTATAGCTTATGAATTTATGCATGTTTTTTAAAACCAACGTATGTCCCCACTGAAACCATGGGTCCTTCTTTCAACATCACAAGACTCTAATCAGACTTTCTTTCTCCATTCAAGTTCCCTCTCTGCTACCCCATAAAGGTCCAATTATTCTTTCCCTACCATCCTGCCCTTCGCACACTCCAGCATGTCAATCTCCCAATAGACAAATTTTTTCATTTACCCCAAAAACTCTCGCTCACAATTTTTCAATCCCCCAAATCTTTTCTCTCTCCTCCTCTCTCGCTCCCATTCACTGGTGCGTATGCACAAATAAACACCCACATTTCCCCTCCGAATTTCACTTTTACCCACATTAACCTAGAACTCACCTGTTTACACACCCTCACCTTGTCCCACATCTCTTTCCTCATAACTATTCCCACCCCCTCCCTCGCCCCTCACTCTCTCGCTCACCCCGATACCATACCCTTGTATTTGCCGAAATCTCCAACTCCCTCTTTCCCTTCAACTTAGATTTTCTGTTATTCCTAACACATCTATCCTTTTTTCCTCAAACATCAATCCCCACTGCCTCCCTCTTCAAATCCTCGTTTACCCCCCTCACATTCATACACCCCACCGCTAATTAAACCACTCTCCTCCCCCATCTCTCTCTACTTTCTATATTATAAGTCATCAATCAGGCCTGTACCTTTTACGGGACCCCCCACCTAGGTGCTTCCCACAACCTAAGGGCTACCACCCCGCTCACCAACCCACACCAACAACAAATAATTAAATAATAATATACAAAAAAATAAAAAAAATAATAAAAACAATATCAATTTTAAATCCCCACTCCCACACCTCCCCCTCCCTCCCTCTCCCCACGACAACGCCAACGAAAAAATACCAAAATACAAAAATATAAAAAATAATAAAGTTAAACCCACACTCCAGCAATATTTATTTATTCGATTTAAAATAGAATAAAATTTTAATGACAAAACAATTATTATAAAAAATATCGTTCTAAAAAAAATACAGCTTGACAAATCAAGTCACTTTATTATCACAAACTAACACTATAAAAATTTTTCAGAAAGTATTCTTACATACATCTATCTATTAAAAGTATTCTAAAAGAAAATCATTAAAATCTATGTTTTTCCTCTTAAAACTAGTAAATTGTGCGCTTTCATCAGTCTTCTAGTAATACTTATAAAATATGGTATAAAAAATTCACGTACAAAGGTTAACCCACACTCTACAATATTTATTTATTCCTACGTTAAAATAGATAAAAATTTATGACAATCAATTATTATAAAATTTATCGTTCTAAAAAATACAGCTTGACAAATCGAGTCACTTTGTTATCACAAACTTAACACTATAAAAATTTTCCAGAAAGTATTCTTATATACATCTATTTATTAAAAGTATTCCAAACGAAAATCATTAAAATCTATGTTCTTCCTCTTAAAGCTGGTAAATTGTGCGCTTTCATCAGTCTTCCAGTAATACCCAAAACCCTTATATATATATATATATACAATGTCCTTCCAAAATGATTTATATAGTACTATAAGTTACGCTGCATTAGGTAAGTGGTAGGCATTTTTAGTAAAATTATCCATGTTAGTAGTTGTGTCCTATCAATTAACAATTAACAATTGTTCCGGCTTCAATAATTTTCCTGAATTTTTGTGGTTTTCCTGAGTAATAGTATAATTTATGCCAATAGCACGCTTTATATATTGATTTTTCACTGGTGATTAGTAACTAAGAATAGTTACAATTGATATGCTTGCATACACACACAGTAGGTAAATCCAGGTTATGCAACAAACTTAATTTATTTGCAATTCACGAGGCCTAAACT
>JABUQX010053133.1:15000-18362 GCA_015478945.1 Trachelipus rathkii
AAAATCGCATTCCAGTGAGATAAATGCTAGGGGGGATTGGCCGATAAATAAAATACATTTTAACGTGCGAAGACAAATTAGCACTAAATCTTGTAGTATATATTATAATATATTATATACAGAGAATAAATTAGGATGCTATATATATATATATATATATATATATATATATATATATATTATATATATGATAGTATATATTATATATAATCTGATAAATGCCCTTGTAATAAAACACTCTCTGCATTATCATTAACAACCTTTATTGTTTTAACATAACATAAAAAACTATTCACACACATATCTATAACTTTTTAACAAAAAAATTAACAAAGTATTTAATTTTTTCTCACTAGGCTTCGCCGCTTCCCAAGCATGGCCGTTCTGTCAGGTGAGCTTAAAATGAAAACGAAAAACTTCTGCGTTGGTATGTGAGCTCCATAAGATGATATTGGTTTAATTGACTGGTGTTGTTGTTTATTGTAGGTTTTTTATTGGTCGATGCTTTGTGAAAATTCTTGGTATCCGCTCGTTATTAATTCTGTGCTACTATCTATAGTTTTAGCTTCTGCCTGCCATTTTGTTATAGATTAGTTACTATGTTGCTTATGGCAATTGGATTCAAATTAAGAGTTTCCGTTTTTTTTTTATATGTCTGGATACAATAAATTACAGGTTCCATTTGTCGATATTTGATTTTATTTTAAGACTTCTCCGTATGTAATGGGTAGAGAGCTTTTGAATTTTATGTTCGTTCGAAATTCAAAGGTACGTGTTTTGTGCTGGGTTTTTAAGCGTCTAGTGTTAAATCCATCCGTTTCACCTATAATATATACTGCAGGCAGTCATGGAACATGGGATGCTATTAGTACGCATTGTTTATTGGTGGATATTCTTAAAATTTATTGGGTTTCAAAACTCTTTTAAGAGGTAGTGTATTTGATGGAGTAGTAACTATGGTATTCGGTATAATTTTCTTGATGAACTCAGGAATATGGCGATTACGGGAGTCTGACAATATAGGTTTTGATGTGTTTGTTCCTCGTGAGGTGCTGGTTTGGGTATGGTAATAATTTCTCTTTTGCTTTTCCTTCAATGCCCTGTTATTAAATTATATTAATGAAGGATATTGTAAAGTGTTTTAAAGTTGGCAAAAAGAATAAATCTCAGATTCATCTTGGCCAATGTTGATGGGGAGGCAATGATCCGGTAAGTGCTCACGTTAAAGAAGATATAAGTGGCAGAGATGGGTACCAATTTTTGTGATTGACTGGGGATGTAAAAGAATTACCGAATGGTATGTAGTTTATATATTTTTGCCGTCGGGTTTTCTGTATATTGAAAAGATGTAAATTTCGTCCGGCATGTAGAGATCCATGTTCTACGTTATGATGTCCAAAAGGTTAGGCAACGACTGTAGTTCGTTAGGTGAATTTCTTATGGTAAATTGTGAAGGTGTTGCTTATTAGATAGTGAGTTAATAGACCTAAGAGATAGTCTCTGTGGGTTTTTTTTGAAGAGGAATTGGCACTGAATACGGTCGGTCGATTCCGTGTCTAACATGGATATGAATTTGTGGAAGCACAGAAACGGATGGTGGTGGAAAATGATGAGTATTTCCTCGGCACAGCTTCCTATAAACAGGATTGTCTATATAAATCGGGGAGAGCGGCGCAACCCATACGTAGACCTTGCTTCTGTTTGATAATAGTTGGTATTATAATGAAGAAAAAGGTTTGATGTGTCCAATAGTTAGGTGTTGTAATTCAGTTGTTTTATCAGGGGCAAAACGGGTATTCAATTGGTAGGTACGATGTTGAGACTTGGGGTTTTTTAAATTGGTGTTCTAGAAGGGACAATTGCTTAGAGTGGAACTGGTAGGACGTAATAACTAAAGTTGAAGACTGTGCATTCATAAAACTGTACAGAAAACGAAATGTCCTGTGGGGTTGTATTGTTTGATTTTTTCGATGATAATCCGGTAGTGTTAGTAATGTAGAGAAGGTTGGATATATGTGCTCAATAAGTGGTTTTAATTGTTCTGCCAACCATTTTGAATCAATTTATAGGTAGTACTTATTATTATTTGTTGAACTTATCGGACGTAGGGGATTATTTTGCTTGTGAACTTTTGGTAATCCGTAAAACTGAAGGATAAGTGTGGGGCATTATATGAATTTGTGTTTATTTATTAAATATGTGGGTAATCCTTGGCAAATTTGTTTTTTAAAGACTTGTTATATTCGTAGTTGGTGAGATCTTTCAGAGGGTTTTCGTTAGGTTTTCGTAGGTTATTCTGAACGATCTGCTAAGGGTGCGGACTGCATTTACTGATTTATAATCTACGTAGTTTTAATATGAGCAATATTATTTCCCTGTATCTGACCCTGTTGGTTATGAACAATATCCTTTTATTTGGTAAGAGAATGTTAAGGGCTGCGTAGGATATCTGTCATGGAGGAAATATTGTTTACGAAAGATTTGTATTTTGTAGTTTGTAGATGGACAATATCTAAGTACCTTAAGTAAAGCTATTATGGTGCGATGATGTGTTCTTTAAATGCACGTTCTGGCTTTTTCAATATACAGAATGATCGTATGGCAAATATTAATTAGCATACAATTGGTATTCTTGTTCATTCCCGTCAATACAAAAAGTTGGTACCTGGTGTCTCTCTGCAGTTAGTTTTGACGAGCACTAGCGGAGTTTGCTCTCCCTTCATCTTGTCTATAGATGAATTGAGTTTTCTTTTTTGCAACCTTTTAAAGAGCTGTGTTTTACAGATATCCCTTCATGATATATGATGTAATAAAGGCTTGAAGGAAAGGCAAAGGAGAAATTTTTACCGATATCCCTAACTGCTAGCATCCTCAGAGGAAAAAATCACTTCTATTTGGTTCAGTCCCGTATCCTCATTCCTGAGTTGCAGGTCAAGAATTATAAACCGAATCCTAGTTTGATCTGACTGCCTATCCAAATCAGCCTCCGCATCTTAAAAGAGTTTTGTGAAAACCCATTTAAATTTAGAAATGCGACGCAAGTAAACGAATGGCGTATATAGATCCCATGTCATGACTGTGCAAGTTATATATGAGTGTAGGTGAAATCGGTGATTTAAAATAGACGTAAAAGACCCAGCGACATAACACGATTGTAAATTTCCTTGTACGAAATAATATGTTGTCAGGCGTCTTACTCTATTCATGAGGGAGAGAGGTTGTAAATACAGTACAATATATTGATTATTTCGATCAACGATGGAACCTGTGAATTTTTGTTATGCAGTACAATGAAATAAAAGTGTAAGACTTAATTTGAAGTATTCCTATTTGGCATTAGAGGAGATATAGTGAATAGTATT
>JABUQX010053134.1:0-2500 GCA_015478945.1 Trachelipus rathkii
TAATTATTACTATTTCGTATGGCAAATAGGATTCAAGTTAAGTTTCCTTTTTTGTTATTGTCTGGATACAAAATATTACAGGTTTCCTGTAGACGAGATTCAATTTCAGTTTCAAATTTTTACAATGATGGTTGGAAGAGCTGAATTTAAATTGGCAGGAAGTTTAAATCGTTTTACAGTATCCTTTTAGCGTCTCTTCATATGGCTCCACCGGTTTCACTTCATATATCTTGCCAGTCATTGACATGGGTATGCTTAATATACGCATTGTTTATTGGTGGCATTTCTAAATTTATTTGGTTTCAAAACTCTTTTAAGAGGTAGTGTATTTGATGGGGTAGTAACTATGGTATTCGGTATAATTTTCTTGATGAACTCAGGAATGGGATACGGGACTGACAAATAGGTGATTTTTTCCTCTTGAGGTGCTGGGTTATGGGTATGGTAAAATTTCTCTTTTGCTTTCTTCAATGCTTTATTAATTATATATGAAGGATATTGTAAAGTTTTAAAGGTTGCAAAAAGAAAACTCAATTCATCTTGCAATGTTGAAGGGGAGCAAATCCGTAGTGCTCGTAAAAATAATGCAGAGAGGGTACCAATTTTTGTATTGACGGGATGAAAAGAATACCAATGTATGTAATTAATATTTGCCGTCGGTTTTCTGTATATTGAAAAGCGTGATAAAGAACAATCATGCAATAATAGTTTACTTAAAGGTTTGATATTGTCATCTACACTTCAAAATACAAATTTTCGTAAATTTCCTATGAAGTTCTACGCAGCCTTAAATTCTCTTACCAATAACAAGGATATTGTCATAACACGGTCAGATAAGGGAAATAATATTGTCATATTAAACTACGTAGATTATAATAGTAAATGCAGTGCACTCTTAGCAGATGTTGATACCTACGAGAAACTAACGAAAGACCCTCTGAAGATCTCACAATACGAATTTAACAAGTCTTTAAAACAAATTTGCAAGGATTACCCACATATTTATAATAACACAAATTCATATATGCCCCAACTTTCTCAGTTTTACGGATTACCAAAAGTTCACAAGCAAAATAATCCCCTACGTCCGATAATTTCAAATACTAATAGTACTACCTATAAATTGTCAAAATGGTTGGCAGAACAATTAAAACCACTTATGAGCAATATATCAACTTCTTTGTTTACTACACTACGGAATTTCATCGAAAAATCAAAAATATCAACCCACAGGCATTTCATTTTGTAAGTTTTGATGCAGTTTCATTGTTTACGTCCGTACCAGTTCCATTAGCATTGTCCCTTCTAGAACACCATTTACAAGTTTCTCAGTGTACTATTGCATACCCGTTTGCCCTGATAAAACAACTGATTAACCTAACTTTGGATCATAACTTTTTTCATTATAATACCAACTATTTCAAACAGAAGCAAGGTCTAAGTATGGGTGCGCCGCTCTCCCCGATTATTAGCAATCTGTTTATGGAGCTGGTGGAGAAATATCATTTTTTCCCCCATCCGTTGTTCACAAATCTTCATTGGTTCAGATACGTCGACGACGTATTCAGTGCAATTCCTCTTCAAAAAAACCCACAGGATATTCTTAAGTTTATTAACTCATATAATAGCAACCTACAATTTACTATAGAAATTCCTAACGATAAGTCGTTGCCTTTTTTGGACACTAAGATAGAATGGTCTTCTAATGACAATTTAATCTTTTCAATATACAGAAAACCGACGGCAAATATTAATTACATACATTGGTATTCTTTTCATCCCGTCAATACAAAAATTGGTACCCTCTCTGCATTATTTTTACGAGCACTACGGATTTGCTCCCCTTCAACATTGCAAGATGAATTGAGTTTTCTTTTTGCAACCTTTAAAACTTTACAATATCCTTCATATATAATTAATAAAGCATTGAAGAAAGCAAAAGAGAAATTTTACCATACCCATAACCCAGCACTTCAAGAGGAAAAAATCACCTATTTGTCAGTCCCGTATCCCATTCCTGAGTTCATCAAGAAAATTATACCGAATACCATAGTTACTACTCCATCAAATACACTACCTCTTAAAAGAGTTTTGAAACCCAATAAATTTAGAAATGCCACCAATAAACAATGCGTATATAAGATCCCATGTCATGACTGTGCAAGTATATATATAGGTGAAACGGTGGATTTAAATAGACGTAAAAGCCAGCACAAACACGATTTAATTTCCGACGAAATAAATTCAGCTCTTACCCATCATAGGAGAAGTTTAAAACATAAAATAAATATCGACAACATGGAACCTGTAATTTTTGTATCAGACAATAAAAAAAGGAAACTAATTGAATCCTATTGCATAAGAAATAGTAATAATTATAACAAAATGGCAGGAGAAGTAAATATAGATGTAGCACAGAATTTAATAATGAGGGATACAAGATTTTACAAAAAGATCGACAATAAACTAAATAAACAACAACCACCCAGTCAATAAACAT
>JABUQX010053134.1:7500-15000 GCA_015478945.1 Trachelipus rathkii
AGGACATTTGTGTAGTGAGATTGTGTCGTGGCGAGTCCAGCATTTACGGCAAACAAAGTTTCGGTCTCATGAATTGAAATAAATTAAGTTGGTTGCATAACCTTGATCTGCCTATTGTGTGCATATATGATGCATGCGTATCAATTGTAACTATTTTCAGTTACTAAACACTGGTGGGAAAACAGTATATAAAACGTGCTAAGGGCATAAATTATCACTGTTATTCAGGAAAATTGTTGAGGCCGGAGCAATTAGTGATTACCTGCAGGTAATTTACCTGTAGACTTTTGTGTCGTTCGGCGAGTTCGGCATTTCACTGAAGCAAAGTTTAGGCCTCGTGAATTGCAAATAAATTAAGTTTGTTGCATAACCTGGATCTACCTACTGTGTGTGTATGCAAGCATATCAATTGTAACTATTCTTAGTTACTAATCACCAGTGAAAAATCAATATATAAAGCGTGCTATTGGCATAAATTATATATTACTCAGGAAAACCACAAAAATTCAGGAAAATTATTGAAGCCGGAACAATTGTTAATTGTTAATTGATAGGACAACAAACTCTAGCTGAACATGTGGATAATTTTTTACTAACAAAATGCCTACCACTTACCTAATTGGCAGCGTAAGCTTATTAGTACTTATATTAAATCATTCTTTGGAAAGGACATGAACTATTCTATATACTTATAAGGGGTTGGGGATACTGGAAAGAACTGATGAAAAGGCTGCACAATTTTGCCAGGCTTTAAAGAGAAATGCACATCAGGATTCTTAATGATTTTCTTTTAGAATGACTTTTTAATAAATAGAGTGTATATAAGAATACTTTCTTGAAAACTTTTGGAGTGTTAAGTTTGTGATAACAAAGTGACTCGATTTGTCAAGCTGTATTTTTTGGAACGATAAATTTTATAATAATTGTTTGCCATAAATTTGTATATATTTTAACGTAGGAATAAACGTAGTAATGTGTATGGAATGTTTTATAAATTTTAATACGTGAATTTTTTATACCATATTTTATAAGTATTACTAGAAGACTGATGAAAGCGCACAATTTACTAGTTTTAAGAGGAAAAACATAGATTTTAATGATTTTCTTTTAGAATACTTTTAATAGATAGATGTATGTAAGAATACTTTCTGAAAAATTTTTATAGTGTTAAGTTTGTGATAATAAAGTGACTTGATTTGTCAAGCTGTATTTTTTTAGAACGATAAATTTTATAATAATTGATTTGTTTGTTCATAAATTTTATCTATTTTTAACGTAGGAATAAATAAATAATTTGACTTCTATTAAGGACCCTGATATTTATATTTTTGTATTTGGTTATTTTTGTTGGGCGTTGTCGTGGGGAAGAGGGGAAGGAGGGGGGAGGTGTGGAGTGGATTTTAAATTGATAAGTTGTTGTTGTTTTTTTTTTTTTTTTTTTTTTTTTTTTTTTTGTATATTGTTTTAACTAATTTTGGTCCGTTGTTGTGTGGGTTGGTGAGCGGTGGAGGGGATGGTATAGCCCTAGGTTTGTGGGGAAAGCAAACCTAGGTGGGGGGTCCCGTAAAAGGCGTACAGCCTGATTGAATTGACTTATATATTAGAAGTAGAGGAGAAGATGGCAGGAGAAGTGGTTAATTAGGTGTGGGGTGTATGAATGGTGAGGGGTGGGTAAACGAGGGATTTGAAGTAGGGAGAAGTCTCTGGACTGATGTTTGAAGGGAAAAAAGGATAGATGTATTTAGGCAATTTAACAGAACGAAGTTTGAAGGGAAAGAGGGAGTTGGATTTCGGCAAATATACAAGGGTATGGTATCGGGGTGAGCGAGAGAGTGAGGGGGCGAGGGAGGGGGTGGGAATAGTTATGAGAAAGAGATGTGGGAAGGTCGAGGGGTGTGTTTAAACAGGTTTGAGTCTAGGTTAATGTGGTGTAAAAAAAGTGGAAATTCGGAGGGGAAAATGTGGGTGTTTATTTGTGCATACGCACCAGGAATGAGAGGGGGAGAGAGGAGGAGAGAGAAAGATTTTGGGGAGAGTTGAATGAGTGTTGGGAGAGTTTGGGGTAATGGAAAAAAACTTTGTCTATTGGGAGATTTGAATGCTGGAGTGGGAAGAGAGGAGATGGGGAGAATTATAGGTCCTTTTTGGGTAGAGGAGGAATGTGAAATGGGAGAAAGTCTGATAGAGTTGTGTGTTGAAAGAAGAATGATGATAGGGGGGAATACGTGGTTTAAAAAAAATGATAATCATAAGTATACATGGAAGAGTGAAATAACGGGGGGAAGGCGATTCTAGATTATGTGTGTTAAATGGGAAAGATAGAGGTAGATATTAGAGGTAAATGTGTTTAGAGGGGGAGGGAGGGGATACGGATCCACTATTTTGGTTTGATTGCTAAGGATAAGGGGTGGGCGGGAGGAAGGAGATGGTGAGGGAAAAGAGAGAAAAAGAGGAGAGCTGGAACGTGATAAAGTGGAAAATTGGAGGACGATAGCATGTAAGGAGGATTTAGGAGACAAGGGTATGGAGGGACAAGTGCTGAAGAAACGTGAGAGGGACTGGAATTGGTGAGGTGGGAGGGCGAGTCGGAAGAGATTAGAGAGGCAGTATTGTAAGAGGCTAGAAGGGTTATTTGTGGAGTAAAAAAAGGGTGGGGCTGCAAGCAGAAGGAAAGGAGGTGAGTGGTGGAAGTGAGGGAGGTGAAGGAGGTGGTGAAAAGAAAAAGGAGGCTTATGTGAAAAGGTTGGGAAGTAGGAGAAGGGAAAGCTTGGAGGAATATAGAAGGGTTAGAGTGGAATGCAAAGAGGGCGGTGGAGAGGGCGAAGGGAAGAGCAAAAGATGGAATGGTGTAAAAAAGTGACGGAAAATTTTGAATCGGGGAATAAGATGTTCTGGAAAGAGGTTAATAAAAAAGGAAGAGGGAAAGAGGTGGGCGGAGAGGATTAAGGGAGGAGATGGGAGTGGATAGGAGGAGAGGATAGGTGAAGGAAGAGATGGGGGGAAGTATTTTAGTGGACTGTTGAAATGAAAAGGGGGAGGGGTATGGGGAGGGAAGATTAGCAAAAATTGAAGCGGAGGAGCTGAGGGAGGACGGGAGGGGAGGAAGGAAAATTCAAATGGAGGAAATTATTAGGGCTGTGGAATAAAGGAAAAAAAGGGAGTCTTGCAGGCTTGGAGGGGTGAAGAATGGAAATGTTGAGAAGGGAGGTAAAGGGTGGGAGGAATGGTTGTATTAGGTTATATAACATATGTTGGGAGGAGTGGGGAAAGGTACCACAGGATTGGGAGGATGGTTTTTTGGTTCCCCTGTATAAAGGGAAAAAAGGGGGGATAGGGATGGAATTGTGGGATATAAGGAGGTATATGTCTTTTTAAGTGTGGTGGGAAAAAGTGTACGGGCAAGATATTTGATTGAGAGAGTAAGAGGTTTAACGGGGGGGAGAGTGGGGGAAGAACAAGGAGGATTAGGGAGGGGGAAGAGGGTGTGTGGACCAAGTGTTCCACTTAAAGATGCTTGTAGAGGAAAAGTATTAGAGAAAGGAAAGGGTTGGATTTTTTTAGATTTATAAGAGAAAGCATATGATAGGAGTGAATAGGGTGAAATGTGGAGGGTGTTGGAGGGAAATTGGGGTGGGGGGGTAATTTAGGTAAAGGTATTAGGGCTTTTTTATAAGAATAGCAGAATGTGTGTGAGAGTGTTTGGGGAGGGGAGAGTGAGATGTTTGGACGGTGTGGTGGATGAGGCGGGGTTGTGTAATGTCGCCATGGACTATTCCAATTTGTGTATCGGAGAGTGTGGCAGAGGAATGTGAGGCGGGGGGAGGGGGGTGGAATTGATGAATGGGAATGATAGGAGGGAAGTGAACATGATTTACTGTTTGCGGAGATTACTGCCCCTAGTTGGCGAAGAACGCGGAAAGGGCTTGAGGTAATTTGGGTGAAGGGAGTTTGAGAGGGTATGCGTGGACAAAAGGGCTTAAACATAAATCCAGTAAGAGTAAAGTGTTAGTGTTTGGAGGAGGGAGGGAAGGTGAGTGAGGGGAGGGGTTTGGAGGTTAGATAGGGGGGTAAGTATTTGGAAGAAGAAAGATTCTTGATACTTGGGATTTGGGAGTTGGGTAAGGGGGGAGGGGATGAAGGAGGAGGATAGGAACATAGAATGGTGAAGGAATGAGGGCTTTGAGTGGTCTAAGAGAAATATGGAAAGGGGGAGATTTATCACGGAAAGTTAAGATGAGTATGTTCGAAAAAATCTGTGTAACCAGCGGTGCTGTATGGGTGTGAAACGTTTGGGTTGAATGCAGGTCCAGGAAAAAGTTGGAAGTATTTGAAATGAAGGGGTTGAGAGCGGTTTTTGTTGGGGTTAGCAGAAGGGGAAGTCAGGAATAGGTTGGTGAGGGAGAGGGGGATTGGGAGAAGGGTCTGGTGGGGAAGAGCGGAGAAGGGAATGTTAAGATGGTATGGGCAATTAGTGAGAATGGAGGAGCAGGAGAGTGGTTAGAAGAGTTTGGGAGGTGGAGGGGATAGGGGATTATAGATATATAAGTAGATAGAGGGAATGAGTAGGTATATTATAGAGTACCAAGGAAGGTAAGGTTAGATATTATATGATTGAGACATAACTAAGAGATGTTGGATGAGTGAGTGAGGGTATAGGGTGGATGCCGATAATATAGAGGGTATAAGTGGATATAGTTTTGGCCGTAAAGGGATTAGAGGCGCTGAGTAAGAGCAGACGCGCGTGGAAATTTTTTGGTGTTATGCTTTACGAGGTGGGCCGATATAGATGAGAGGGGGGTTTGATGAATGGGTAATAAGGCTATGTTATACGCCACCATCATACCACCGCCTCTAAGCGGTAGACATATATAAAAGTTGCTTAAGTTAGTTAATAAATTAAATTAAATTAATATATTATATATATATTATATATATAATATATATAATATACTATATTATATAATATATATTATAATATATATAATATATTATATATATATATATATTAAATTAATAATTATATATTTAATATATATATATATTATTTATATATTAATATAATATATATATATATATATATATTATATTATATATATATAATATTATATATTTATATCTTAATATATATATATATATTATATATATATATTAATATTAATATTAATATATTTCTAAAATAATTCAATTCTAATCATTATTACATCAATCATTCATCTATCTAATACTCCAATCCTTCTTCCTCTCCCAAAGTAACTTGTGAGTATTAAATAGTATATCATTGTATAGGTGTCAGATAAGGCAAAGCTCAACTAGAAATCAGTGAAAAAGTAATAGTAGATAAAGAAGTATATATTTATTATGACGAAAGTATCGATATAAAGTAATGACCATAAGCTCACAGTCCTATATACTCTGCTCCCTACCTTATATTATAATATATAGATATATATTATTATAACCTTTTAAGTTGTGAATACATTCGTATTCCGCTAATTTCAGATAAAATACCTCGTTATAAGAGTACTTCTAACGGATCAGTCGTTAATATGGTACCCTCACTAAATTTTATATGGCATTCTTCATCTAATAATTGTTGAGTCAGGTTTATCCCTTTGAGCCAGGTTATAGGGCCACAACAATAATCTCTCCTCCACTTACACTCAATATACCCTGACCATTATCTAACCTATATATATAATAATATATATATATATATATACTATATATTATATAAAATATATATATATATATATATATATATATCTATACATATTACTGCACCTTTTCTTTTATCGCTGCTTTAATCAAAACACTCATACATTTCTACTATTCACTTATCACTAGAGTGCAATTTATTCTTTTAATACTGATCCTGGACATCTCAACTTTATTTCATTTAATCAAGGAGGAGATGTTTGCATACCCCATGAATCTGTTACGCCAAATTTTCTCTCAATGCACGAGACTCAAACGCGTACTATACATCCGGCTTGGATGTCAAACCGCCAAATCTTAAAATATTCATACTTAATCGTGACACCATAAAAACATAATGACTTCAAACCATAGCTCAATCGATACATATCAATATTGTAATTTTACATCTCTACTTTACCGCGATCAACTCAATCTGACTCTCTCTAAACGTCATTATTATACTTTCTATCATATATATATCAAACTTCTTTTACTTCACTAAACCTAAAACATTTCGGCTCTCCTAATCGCCTATATTTTATTTGCCATCTGAAGCTACAATAATTATATTAACTTCTTTCATAGTAATTTCATATTAATTAAACCTTCTTATATTTCACATACTCAATAGTGGATCTTACAACTATACTTAATATACATTTAAACAGTAGTGTAAATAAGCATTATATCACTACATAATATATATAATATTAATATATTAATATAATATATATATATATATATAATATTATATATATATATAATATATATATATTATATCATATAAGTAATCATATTAATATTATAATATATTAATATATATAATTATATATATATATATATATATTAATATTTTAATAATTAATATATATATAATAATATATTATAATAATTATTTATTATATTAATAATTTTAATTATTAATATAATTAATATATTATATATATATATATATAATATATATAATATATCTTATACTATTAATATATATATATAGGTGATATAAATATATATTAATAATATATAATATATATTATATATAGTACTATATATTAATATATATATATTATATTAATTATTATATCACGCTTCAAAGTATTGTTAAATATACAACCAAAAGCGTGATTTAGTCATAGTCTTTAAATATCGACACTATAATATTAAAATCCTAAGATTATTCGTGTACTAAGAAAACATACAAAGTCTTAAAAATTTATACAAAAATAAATGTAAAAAAAAATTCCAGCACCTCTAAAAATATGTAGACTCTTCAACCTACTAATTCATTTACAACTCAACATTTCATATCTCATTTACTTTCATGTTAATAAATTGGCTACTTATAAATTCTTTTATATCTTTTATTACATCCACAAAAGAACGATCACTGCTGGCAAAATCTATGTTGAGGTGGAGAGGGCTCGACTTACCCATAAACTTTCTTTGATGAAAGAGAAAGAAGGAGACATCTCCGAAGCTGCAACGATTCTTCAAGAGTTGCAAGTCGAAACATTTGGTTCAATGGATCGGAAAGAGAAGGTAAGGGAAGAAGTTGGAATTTATTGTTCATTACAGCATATTTAATATTTAACAAGCAACGTCGCTCACTCCGCTTGAAAGCAAGCGTCCAAGCTTGTCTATTGAAAGTTGGGCAATTCCGTCGCCTAAAGTTTATGAGGAGGTTAATGTTGTTGTTCATTTAGTCGCGGGAAAATAGGTGAGGTCGTGAATTGATGGGACAGAAATGGCAGGTTTAATATTAATAGTATATAGAAGATTAATATTTTATAGCTTCATTGAAAT
>JABUQX010053135.1:0-5000 GCA_015478945.1 Trachelipus rathkii
AGAGAGGATTAAATAGAAAAAGAATGATGCAGAAAATTAGGTTCGTTTTAACATCACATTTTCATATTTTTTTAAGTAAAAATTTGATTCTACATTAAGACCTTTTATGGCTTAACTATTTATCATATACTTTAGTATATATATTATATTATATATATATATATATATTTATATATATATATATATATATATTATTTATAGCTATATATATATATATTATATATAATTAATTATATATATTTATTATATATAGTATAATATTAATGTATATAATATTAATATATTTATATTATATATAATTTATATATAGTATTATTTATTATATGTTATATATATTATATTATATTATATATTTATATTATATATATTATATATATATATATATAATAATATTATAATTTATATTATTTAATATTATTATATTTATTTTATCTATATATGTGGTGTGTGTTGTGTGTTGTTTGTATAAGTATTATTATTTTCATTAATATTAACTTGAATAAATTTTTTAATATTATGTTATCGTTAAACTTATGCTATATGATTTGGCGCAAAGCATAAAAATTTATAGCTATAAGTACGAAATGAAATACAATATTAATATTAAACCCGTCCTCTGTTGTGAATATCTCATCAGTCAAGATTAATAGCAATTATTAGATTTCAGAAAAAATCAATAATATTCACTTGAAGATACTTAGCTCTCTATCTCAGAATTCCCTTTTAACAAACTTCACACAACTTCGGCAAGGTGAGTCTAAACTTTATAGAAAGTAGTTATCTATGCTGACTTATATCCGTATCTAATTCACGATCACAAAAAGTTTCGCTAAAACGAAGGAGTCAGAGGCATAAGGGTGGTAAACGCACTGGAAAATAATCTAGTCTCGTTGATATACTAAAATTTCGCCTAACGTAAAGAGAAGCAGTATCTCAACTGATTAGGGAAACTTTTGTTTTACTTTATATTATTACTTTCATTGCCATATTTTACACTTATTGATTGAATAAAAACATCATTATTCTAAATATGTGATTTCTAAATTACTTACATCTATATAAGGGTATGCTTTGCTTGCACAAAGAAGCTCACTAATTTATCGTCAACTTCATAAACCCTATTATATTATATATCTTTTATTCTAATATAGATATATATTAATTATAATTATTATTTTAATATATATATTATATATATTTATAATATATATTATAATATATATATATTATATTTATCATATATATATTATTATTTATAATTATATATATATATATAATTATATATATATATTATATTTATATTATATATTATATATATAATATATATTATTAATAATAATTATATTAATATTAATTGTATTATATTATTATATAATTATATATATATAATATATTATATATATATATATTATTTATATTATATATTATTAATTATATAATATAATATTTATATAATATATATAATATATTCATATATATAATATATATATTATTATATATAACATATTTATATATATAATATTATCTATTAATTATATATTATATTATATATTAATAATATATATATATTATATATATATTTACAGAATATATTAGTACATATAAAAAATAATATATCACCATATATATATATATATTAAATATTATTAATATATTAAATATATATATATTATATATTAATATATTTAAATTATTTAAATATTATGTATATATAGATAATTATTATATTAATTAATTATTATTTATAATATATATTTAATATATTAACATGGGTGTAATTCAAGAACTTCATCTTGCGACATTAAATCATCGTTGGGAGTTTATGATAGATATTATTATATATTATATAGCAAATCGATAAGGACATTTATTGTTATATAATTTATAACCTAATGTTGTAAAAATAAGGATTACCTTCGTTTCAAGATTTACGTGTAATGAATTGTAAAGTTGAACCTATGATATATGTTGTATTGTACGCTGTACGCTCATGTAAGATATACCTTTATATAGACGAATTTATAGGTTACTCAATTTTAATGTTTGTTCATTGATGACATGCGTACCATATGTGGGTACGCTTAACGTCCTCCTTCGGAAACTAACGTAGGCAATTTGCCTTTTACCTGCCCTTAATATTTCATTTACAGTTGATTCACTACAGTGTAAGCATCGATTTAACGAATTTGAATTATCACTACAACTCTTCCGCTTATTGAGTTAACGCGACAATTGATAATAGCTGTATACGTTATAGTTGACGGGCAATAACGGATAAAATGTATTAACGAAGAGCTGAACCTCTTTGTATACCTAGGGATACAGGTATTCCACAATATATGAAAATCTCATATCTTAACTATACTCAACCTCATAACACAATTAGTTTGTTCATCGTCTCAATCTAGCGCCTTCGAGATAAATAGGACCCTTCGTCCCCCGGGTGCTTGGTGGAAAGACCTTAGCGTATAAAAATTTCGAGGACTCTCTGCGTTTGAAGAAGAGTGTGCTGAAAAGAGATCGCCACTGTCTGACTTTGTACCGTCGACAAGCCACGTACGCACATTGCCTCATACCGATGGGCTCTCAAATCAAGTTAGTCTGTGGTTCGGATCTTTCATGCAAGTAGCAGAGCCCTCCAATGCATACCAACCATACATTGAAAGTATATTTATAATTATTTTTATAAAGGCCTTGGGCAAAACGACTTTGCACTCCCAGCTTATAACAGATTTGCCGGTGGTCTCTGCAACGGAAGCAATGATGATAATACAATTATAGCCTTTCATGCACATGGATCTATTTTATTTAAGTTACAAATGTAGATGCTGTTCTTCACACGTAGATGGCTTACTTCACAGCTTAATCACAAGCCACTAAATGGGACTAAAGGACAATCCGCAACGCATTTGTTCATCATGAGTTCACTAAGGTCGAATATTTACCTAGATATAAATACATACTGGGGTAGTTAGAAGTTCAATTGGTGAATTTATGTTTCATGCTTAGTAAGGTATTAACCTTGGTCTATTTTCTTATTCTACGTTCATTCATCACTGATTTAGATGGACATGCATAATACTTTGCAATACTATACTTTACTCAGAACACGCTTTCGCAGCTCTTGGTTAACGATTATATCTTCTTACTTGTCGATCTCGCAGAGACTATTATGAGTTCCATACATGATGTGCATTCCATAGGCACTTTCAGCATCCAAGTACGGGCGCCATCTGAAACAGAGTTGGGTCACTTACACTGATTAAAATAATGGATAGGAAGAAGGGGTAAGACCTGTATTGAGTGGCCTTTGCTCAAGATCGTACCTAACGACTACATATTATTACACCCCACAGATATATTTTCTTATGGGGGCATGGTGAAGAGTTTGTTGTGTATTATTTTAGCCAGTCAACATCAAAAAGTAAGGAATGATTTTCAAGAATATTCATTCATGTCGTTTTGAATCAATCAACACTTACTCAGTTAGAAGGCATGTTCGGTAGAGTACCGACATTGACAATGTATAGTCGTGATGTAACGTCAATGGTAATTGCAGTACGGTACAGGTTGCAAACTACCTTTGAACACTCTACTCTAGTAACTTTTTCGACCCATATAAAATGATAAACATAAACAAGCTACCATTGTTTGGCTTTACAACCTATTTGATTGCGTCAAAACACATATTCTGTTTAATCAAATATATCCTTATTGTATATCACTATTTATTCTCTCTATACACTTCGAGCTACAATTCAGATTATAATACGCCGCACATAATTAAAATTACATACAGATATACCCAAATCTTCCTCGGTTAACGAAGTTACGACGACGATCAATACACAATCAACGTGGTTTACCTTACATTTCATCCGTAACTGTAACATAAGGGTTCCAACAACATCAGCTTATTTATAACAATTTATATTGTTTCATCTTATGTTTTGCTCTGTCGCCCTCCAAGGAGTTATATCATTATATACTATTTACTATATATATTATATATCATATATACTATTATTTATCGACTCTAATATACTTTTATCTATATCTATAATTTATATACTATATTATATATATATATATATGATATATATATTTATATATATATATACTTAATATTATTTATATATTTCAATATTCCTAATACTTGTATATATCATTATACATATTTATTATACTATTATTTATTATATATATAAAATGACTTATATATATTATTATTATATATATATATATATATATATTATATTATATTTTTATATAGTATATATATATATATATTAATATATTATATATATATTATTATATATATATATATTTATAATATATATTATCATATATATATATTTATATATATATTATATTATATATATATATTATATAATTACTATACTATATATTATATATATATATATTTATATTTAATATAATATCTATATATATTATTATTCAATATATATATATTCTATACAAGTTAAGACTATCTGGAGTATATTATGCCTACCAACAATTCTACACTTATTCTCATTTCTCCACTTCTAACTCTGTACCACCACAATCCACATTCATCCTCCTCACACTACAACACATTATTATAATTTAATACAAAAATACATAATATATTATAAATATATAAGTAATTATGCATACAAATAATACAACGTTTTAATTAACGTATGCCTGTGAACTTATTTACGTACACAAGTCATACAGCTATACACAGGTTGTTTTGGTAGGTTTTGTTGATTGCTTGTTAATTTATTATTATTTTTTTTTATTTTGTTGCTGTTATTGCTTAATTAGTATTAAGCTTGCTTATTTGGTTAATAAAAGACATCGCAGTATTAACGTATAACATCTGTCTAAGATTGCGGCTAATTTATTATTATTAAACAATATACTGTGTCCACCAACTTACCACAGCTCTCATTATACCAGACAAAACAATAAACCACATCTCTGTCACTCTCTGTTTGCTTGTGCTCTATTTT
>JABUQX010053135.1:7500-15000 GCA_015478945.1 Trachelipus rathkii
AGCCAACAATATTACGGATATTCAACAGTTTGGCATTGAGCATAAGGTCAGTAAAAATAAATATGAAATAATAACGTAATGCTGAAAAAATTATAACTCTAAATTAATAAGGAAACAACTAAATTAAAAAAAATTATCTTCAGGTTCTCTGCATTACAACATATACTGGTGCAAATTTCTGTGCTGCCTTTCGGGTGAATTCTCATGCAGAAACGGTTGACGAAGAGGAAGAAGAACAGGTATCGATTGCAAAGATAGTGGCTACGCGTGAAGAGATGGAGCAAATTAGTGACACAGAGGTTTTGTAGATAAAACCTCTCCAGCTAGAAAATCTGCTTGAAGAATATGATGCACTTAGCCTAACTAAACATCGCCGTTGCATTTCCTACACATTAAACATCTTGGCTACTAAGGATGTTTCAAATGTTCCTCGCTGGTCCTCTGGTGCCAAGGATCCATTTAAAAGGACATTTACCAAAGAACAGGAATTATGAAATGCCCAAAACAGGAAAACTACAACTTATGCGAGAATTAAGAAGGAGTTGGGAACACAAACTTAAAACACCTAAGTGCTACTCGTGGAAGCTCCCCTACAATAGCGATTCTATAAAAAAAAACCTTGCTTAAGAGACCTTGATGGCAAGCATGACACAAATCAACAACATTTGTGTGGAGCAAAAGCCTTGTCTTCCGTAATTTATATATAATATATATATATATATATATATATATATATAGTATATATATATATTATATATATTTATAATATTATATATATATATATATATATATATATATATATATATATATATATATATATATATATATATATATATATATATATATATATATATATATATATATATATATATATATATATAAGGAAGTGATTGGGGAGTACTCGAAATAATGACTCCTATTGCTGTTAGGCTTGATATGTTGCAGGAAGAGAAGAATGCGTAGGTGATAGTCCTATTGCCTAATCTTTTCCTCTCTCAATGGCCAAGATAGTGGAAATGCAACGCAGAGGTGGAAAAAAATTTAGCTATGCCAAAAGCTTAGTCAACTACTTGCTAAAGCAACCAAAGGCAAACAAAGGGAAAGAAAAGGGCTTTGAAACGAGGTTCAGCAGTATCTTTGATGATTTTGATTTGCTTATGGCAACAGCCCTGCATCCTCACTTCAAACTCGAAGTGGTACGTAGGTTAAATGAGGGGAAGTACCAATCTGCTAAGACCAGGATACTGGAGGAAATAAAGTGTATATTGCATCGAATCTTACTCGTCCACATTAAGGCACTGAAGGTGATGGGACTGAGTCTGAAAGTGACCCATTTATGGTGAGTTATTTTTATAATTTGGAACAAACTTTAAGCATCTCTTGCATTATATAGTATATATATATAATATATATTATATATTTTATATATATATATATATATATATATATATATATATATATATATATATATATATATATATATATATATATATATATATATATATAAATTATTTATATAACATATAAAGAATTTTTATATTTTATATGTATATAATAATATATATATATATATATATATATATATATATATATATATATATATATATTTGAAATATATAATATATATAATATAGTATATATATATATATATATATATATATATATATATATATATATATATATATATATATATATATATATATATATATATATATATTATATATATATATAATTTGATATTATATATATTTATTAAAAATATATCTTATATATAAAATAATATAATATATATATATATATATATATATATATATATAATATATATATACAAAGGTGGCATTAACGCTTTAACGCGTTAAAGCGTTAATCCGTTAATTAACTCGTTAAATTTTTCGTTAACTTTTAACGCTTTCGTTAATTTCGAAAAAAAGTAACGGACTATTAACGAGTTAAAATTTTCCCCTACATCCGTTAACCGTTAACTTAATTTACGAGTTTATAAAATATTTTCTTATCAGATTTTAAATTGTATTAGATTCGATTTCGATAAGAGATAAACTTTTTTTTTTCAAAATTTCCTAAACGCTCCTCTCAATGGCTCAAAATGTGTTTATATTTACTCGGTTATTATCCAGTTTAGTAATGTTTAACACAGGGTTGGAAAAAAACAGAGTTTTGAAGGAATGTGCTTACGTGCAGACACCACCCCTCGTTCAACTATATTCTCTATGTCTTAATACTAGCACTTTCCCTCAGTGTTGGAAGCACGCACATGTCCAACCTATTCCGAAAAAAGGAAGCCGCTCATATCCTTCTAACTATTGCCCTATAACTCTCACTTGTAATCTATCTAAGATCTTTGAAATCCTTCTTAACTCTCACTTCTTAGACCATCTGGAATCTCATTCTCTTCTTTCCGATCGCTTTTGGTGTTCAAAGTCTACTGGCGATATACTTTCCTATTTAACCGATTTATGGTTTTCCGCTCTTAGGAACTACTGGCAGACTTGCGTAGTGGCGCTTGACATATCCAAAGCATTTGACGGGTATGGCACGCATCATTGCTCTCCAAGCTCCCTTCCTTTCCTCCTTCTCTTTGCTTACTTATGTCTAGCTTTCTTTCAAGTCGCTAAACATCGGCTATGGTTGATGGAGCGACTTCTTCTTCTTTTTCTGTCTATAGTGGAGTTCCTCAGGGTTTTGTCTCATCTCCTACTTAATTCCTACTTTTCATTAATGATCTTTTCACCTGCACATCTAACTCTATCCACTCACATGCCGATGACTCGACCCTTCATTCTTCAGCTTATTTCAATTCTGCTCCATCTTTAACTTCTCTAATTGCCTCTCGTCTTAATCTTTCCAATTCTATTCTCACTGCTAGATAGAATTTGCGGTTGGGGTCTTTTAACCTCCATGTAATTCAATTCTTTAAAAACCCCAACTTCTACAAATCTCCCTCTCTAAAATACCTTCTAACCTTTCCTATCTCTTTTGACGGTTCTTTCGTCTTTCCTGTTGACAATAGACATGCATGGTCCTTAACATAAAAAAAAATGTCTTGGAAACCTCACATCACAACGGTTGCTGGGGCGGCCTCAAAGAAACTGGGAGTTCTGTTTAGAATGCGCGAGATCTTTTTTCCTTTTCTCAGTTTACTCCAGCTTACAAGGGTCTCATCCGCGCCTTGTATAGAGTACTGTTCCCATATCTGGGGGGCTCTGGTTTCACCCCTGCTTTTGGACAGGGTCGAGTCAAAAGCCAAAGGCTTTATAAACTGTTATGTACTTTCAGTTCACTTGAACTCTATCTTGCGGCGCGATGTTGGTGGCTTTATCTCTTTTTATAGGTATCGCAGCAGCAGGTGTTAGAGGGAACTTACCACTAGCGTACCACCACCTTTACGACCGCCTTCGTAGCACAAAGGGGTGCTTTATCTGCGCACGAGTTTTGTGTAGATTATTGGTAATTCCAGGCTAGGTTTGCTGCGGTTTCCTTTTTTCCTTCCACACTGTTTCTGTGGAACTCCTCTTTCCATCTTTCTGGGTTTTCCTGCTGAATTTAATCTCCCTCACTTTAAAGCCTGCGTCTATGTTCATCTGCGTAATTTGCGCTAGCGGATGAAATTTTGGCGTGCAACATTCCCTCCTTGAATAGGGCTCTGCCCGTGAGTGGTGATGATAACTGAAAAAAAAAAAAAAAAAAAAAAAAAAAAAAAAAAAAATGTGAGATGGTTAACGTTAACGATTAACGTTAACTTCCGCTAAATTCTTTACCGATAAACGCTTTATGATTAACGCCGTTAATTTTTTTTGTTAACGATTAAGAATTAACGACGTTAACTTTCTCATTAACGGTGCCCACCTTTGATATATATATATATATATATATATATATATATATATATAGTATTACCACCACTCATATGTATGTATATATTATATATATATATATATATATATATATATATATATATATATATATATATATATATATATATATATATATATATATATATATATATATATATGTAATATATATATATATATTTTTATTTATATATATATATATATTTATATATATATATAATATATATATATATATATATATATATATATATATATATATATATTACTATATATATATATTTATATAGATTAGTAGATAAATTTCTATTATATTCGTTGTCTACAGCTAGAATATCTATACTTACATAAACAGATCTTAATATATATATATTATATATCGTATATATATATATATATATATATATATATATATAATATATATATATATATATATATATATATATATATATATATATATATATATATATATATATATGCAATATATTTATACATATATAGAAATAGTTTACTAATATATATATATATATTATATAATATATATATATATATATATATAAATATATATATTATATTTTATATATATAATATATATAGTATATATAATATATATATATATATATATATAATATAATATATTATATAAATATATATATTATATTTATATATATATATATCCTACAAAGAGATTGCTTATATATATATATATATATATATATATATATATATATTATATATAATATATATATATATATCTATATATATATATATATATATATTATATATACTATAATATATATATTATATATATATATATATATATATTCAATTTAATAATTACATATATATTTACAATACACTGACATAATGTTTAAATGATGAAATTTAAAAAAGATTTGAGTTCTTGATAACATTTCTAATATTTCATGAAACTGAAGGGCCCATATATCCAGCAAACACCTCTGGAGGAGAAGTTGGAACAAATCTTGGATAGCTGGGCTGCAGTAAATGTTCACCACAATACCCCTCTCACTGGGAACCTGTTTCTGTGTGAATACCAGGAGGTCTGGGTGGACCTGTTTATTTAGGTATATACCTCCATTACCGGCAGCTTAGCGGCCGTGAGAGGTTGTTTAGTCAATGACTGAAGATTCTAAGGGCAAAGAGGGCAGCCATGGCAATCGCAGGCAATTTTTTGAAAAATTCATCTTTATGAAAGGGAATATGACCCTATTCAGAATGCAAGAGGAGAGCGAGGAGGAAGATCACAGATAATTCACTGGTCAACAAAGATTTTGCGGCAAAACATTTGAAGGTCATTTTATAGGTAACTTGTTTACTCTGGGATTTCTGAACTATGACCTTTCCGGTTTTTCCAAGATTGGGGCTTCTAGTTTTTGGAGATCAGGGGTGGTCACAAAAATGCATTAATAACAACAATTTATGTTAGGGTTGTTAACGTTAATTGCACAAAAAAACAAAAAAAAAAACACGAAAGATATATATCAAATTGTTAATGAGTAAGTACATAAAATGCTAATAGGTCAAAACATTCAATTCAGTACAATGAAATTACAATTATGCATTAGCAATTGATAGAGTCGCTGTCTATAGTGATTGGTCTGTCTGTGTGCAGAAGTGTGGACAATCAACGTTGAAGACTCCAACAATAGTCTTGCCCATCATGTGTGTATCCCATCTTCCTTGGTATCTTTCTTCCATCACCTTGATATCTTGATGGAACCTCTGCCCTTGTTCCTCACTATAACATTCTAGATTATCCGGAAACCGATCTAAGTGATTATGTAGGAAGTGAACTTTTATGCTCATATTAGCATTCAAATTTTTGAAGTCTGAAAGCATTTTCTGTACGAGTTCTACATAGTTGGCAGATTTATGGTTGCCCAAAAAAGTTCTGAACAACCAAGACAAAACTTTTCCAGGCAGATGCTTCAATATCAGTCATGGAATTTATGAAATTGTGATCCTTGATGATTTGGTGAATTTGAAGGCCGCTAAAGATTCCATCTTTGGAGTTTCTCCTTACTCAACCTTGGAAAAATCTTGCAAATATATTTGAAACATTCACCTTCTCTTGGTCTAGGGCCCTAACAAATTGCTTTCATCAGTCCTAGTTTGGAATGTGGAGTGGTGGTCAAAAATAATTTTTTCAGCCCGGTCAACCAGTGTTCTCGTTAATGAATATTTGATGCACCTAAGGTTCATATTTTCCCTAGCAGGCCATACAATTTTTTCGCAGTGGTCTTCTTTAGCCCTATTATCCCACAAGCATATGAATGAAACCAGGGTACTTAGTATATCCGCTTTTCTGCCCAAGTAAGATGTTGACCATCTTCAAATAAACGCATATAGACCACTGGTGTTCATTATATGTAAGCTTCTGCAAGATCATTCTCTTCTCATATTCCTTCTTCAGTTTTGTTGAGTGACCTATTGGAATCGATGCATAACTAATTGTCATTGTACAATAAAACACACTTCAACGCTTCTGCGTTGAGCTTCCATAAACATGAAGCTCTCAGAGAGTGTGGTGGTATGTGTTATGGCCTATTCGGCTATTTGGAGTAGGAGTTCAGGGATTCCTGCTACACGTTCATATCATTAGTCTTCCTCTCACTTGGCACGAGAGTTATAGAATGCTATTGAGAGAGTTCATCTGACAACTCAGGTGTTATACTTGAGTTCTCAGATGAAGGAAGAAAGTCCGCTCGATGGTATCATAGTGATTCGTTGCGGCTGATAAGACTATAGGGAGGTAGTCTGTATATATTATGTCATGAGGAGAAGTGCTGTTGATCTATATATATATATGAAGAACTGAGGTTAACACGGCGATATATAGATGGGATTTTATATCCGTGGGTGCTGATCTGTTCGAGCTCGGATTGCTGAGCTCAGAATTCTTGTACAGATGTGAACCGCATATATAAGTTAGAAATCTCTCACGACCTCAGGATGCAAAGTAGATCATCGAATTCTCGTCTTAACTGTCGTACTAAATCATGAATCTCTTCCTGGGAGAACTGTTGCTGTGTAGAGGTACTTTCTATTCACTTCCACTATCTGCACGTGTGCATACCAAATCCTGGATATCTTCTTCCTCAGACAATGCTAGGTCTGGAAAAGAACCTTGATGGTCGCATGACAAAAATCAACAACATTTGTGTGGAGCAAAGCCTTGTCTTCCTAGTAATTTATTTATTTATTATTATATATATATATATATATATATATATATAATATATATATATATAATATATATATAGATTTATATAGAAGCGAATATGTGTGACTCACTCATAGAGGATCACTGCGTATATAGTAATCCTGCTTGTATCTCACTCTACACTATATATATATACAAACATGGGATTTTAGGTGATACGGATAGTGTAGTACATAGGGTATATATATATTGAGGATATATTACCCGTTAAAGTGGGGGTGAGGTAATATATATATAATAACTAGTGAGTATAGGAGGTATTTACGGCTGAAGGGTTGGGCAGAAATCAGGCGCACACAGAAGTCGAGGCATGTAACTAAAAAGAACCTAAAATAGGTACGCGAAAAATAAATATATTTTATTAATCAGAGACATTTTTACGCAGAA
>JABUQX010053135.1:20000-25000 GCA_015478945.1 Trachelipus rathkii
AACAATTTATGTTAGGTTGTAACGTAATTCACAAAAAAAAAAAAAAAAAACTTACGAAAGATTATATATCAAGATGTTAATGAGTAAGTACATAAAATGCTAATAGGTCAAAACATTCAATTCAGTACAATGAAATTACAATTAATGCATTACAAATCGCTGTCTATATGATTGTCTTCTGTGTGCAGAATGTGGACAATCACGTTGACAAGACTCCAACAATAGTCTGACCATCATGTGTGTATACCGCATGCTTCCTTGGTAATCTTTCTTGCCACCTTGATATCTTGATTGGAACCTCTCCTTGTTTTCCTCCACTATAACATTCTAGATTATCCGGAACCGATTCTAAGTGATTATGTAGGAGTGAACTTTTATGCTCATATTAGCATTCAAATTTTTAAAGTCTGAAAGCATTTTCTGTAGGAGTTCTACATAGTTGGCAGATTTATGGTTGCCCAAAAAGTTCTGGACAACCAAGACAAAAACTTTTCCAGGCAGATCTTCAATATCAGTTCATGGAATTTAATGATAATTGTTCATACACTTGATGATTTGGTGATTTGTGAATTTGAAGGCCGGCTAAAGATTCCAATCTTTGAGTTTACTCCTTACTCACCTGGAAAAAACTGCAAATATATTGAAACATTCACCATTCTTTGTCTAGGGCCGCTAACAAATTGGCTTCATCAGTCCCTAGTTGATGTGGAGTGGTGGTAAAATAATTTTTCCCCGGTCAACCAGTGGTTCGTTAATGATATTTGATGCCCCTACAAAGTCATATTTCCCTAGGCAGGCCATAGACAACTTTTTTCCAGTGGTCTTCTTTAGCCCTATTATCCCACAAGCATATGAAACAAGGGTAATTAGTATATCCGCTTTGCTGCCCAAGAAAGATGTTGACCATCTTCAAATCAACGCATATAGACCACTGGTGTTCATTATATGTAAGCTTCTGCCAAGATCATTCTTATATTTTCTCATATTCCTCTTTCAGTTTTGTTGAGTCCTATTGGAATCGATGCATAACTATTGTCATTGTTCAATAAAAACAAAACACACTTCAAGCTTCTCGTTGAGCTATCCATAAACAACGCCAATTTTCTGGTCGGTTTTATTTAGTAACCGCTATTTTTGGAGTAAGGAGTTGCAGGGATGCTCCTACAGTTACATGTCTTCTCTTCAATGAAATATGGAAGAAGTACTACCTCCCTTGTCCAAAAAAGTTACTTTACATTCGGCCTTGAGAGAAACAGTTCTTTTCACTTAGTCTAGATGCTAAAAGCCCAGAATCTTGCTTGACCTTGTTATTACATAAGAAGACAATTCTCTTAACTGTCGTACTAAATCATTGATCTCTTCCTGGGAGAACTGTTTGCTGTGAGAAGTACCTCATATTCACACCACTGTCTGCAACGTGTGCACACCAAATCCTGGATAAGTCTTCTTCATTAGACAATGCTAGGTCTGGGAGTGTAGTGAACACTGGGATGGGGACATCGTCGGAGTGTGGTACAGGTCGCCCTGCTATTCCAAATCCGGATACTCAAATTTACGTTTCTTGTAACGATTGATACCTTTCACATTAACCAAAACAAAAATAACAGTCACTGTGGTGATTTTCTTTGGCTCCCGCCATACCATAGGCACACCAAATTTTAAAACCTTTTCTTCGTCCATTTTTCCACTGACGTAGATTTTCGACACACGTTTTATAGACCCATATGGGTAGGCCAAGACTTATCTTGGTCTCTGAGATTTTCATTCCAAAGTATGCCAGAAATGCTTGCTTCACAAAGTTAGAAATATTTCTTCATCGGTTCTCCTGGCAATATTCACCACAGATGTAGCAGAATACATTGGGGTTATTCAAACAGGCTCTTCGTGAAGTACTCATAGTGTTTCTGAAATAGAAAAAAATAAAGTATATATAAAGGTAAGCCATTTAAAAAGAAATAAAACGATATTACTGTAAAATATGCATTAAAAAATATATTTTGTATAAGAGTAAATCTGGAACAGCTCCTGTATCTCAAGAACTAAGAGCCAATCTGGAAAACTAACTGTCATTTCTGAATCAGCACACCGCGATATTCTATAAATTCGATAAAATATCCTTGGCAGCAAAAAAAATTTTTTTTTCTTGTTGGCCAGTGATTTAATTGAACAAGATTAAAATTTTTCTCATTTTTTGTTATAGGCCTATTATATTTGCATCTTTCAATTAAAATTTAAAAATAATTCATCTTTAAATACTTGCGCTTTAAATTTTTTTTATTTTTTTTTATTTTGCGGCTCCTAAATTTGTGCTTTAAAAAAAATTTGATTTGCGGACATGGTGCGCTTTTGCGCTTGCGGACTATTTTTTTTTTTTTAAAATTGTGTGGTGCTCAGAATATTATTTTGCATTGTGTCCTTTGTAGGACTCTGGTCTTCCGCCACTTCAGATATATATATATATCTAATATATATCTATATACTATATATATATATATATATAATATATATATATATATATATATTATATATATATATATATTATATATATATAATAGTATATATATATATATATATATTTATTATATATAATAATATATATATATATATATATATATATTTATATATATTATATAACATATATAGTATATATATATATATATATATTATATATATATATATATTATATATATATATATATATATATATATATATTATATCATATATATATATTATATATGATATAATATACTATATATATATTATATTTCATATATAATATAACTATATATATATATATATTGATTTATAAAATTAACTCTATCTATCTATTCTATCTATGATGTTTGATTTCCTTTGCGGTCGCTGAGTTGCAGTTGTTTCAGGTAATTCATCCCTGTACAGAGTAAGCTTAACAAATCTAGAGCTGTTCAACTCACACAGCTCTCCTCGAAAAGACATAGTCTATAGGAAAAGTTTTTAATCTTATCAACTCATTCGATCAAACTAACTCTCTTGAATCTCTTTATTCATTAGGGCGTGTCAAATTTTTTGACTTCCTTTTTCAAAAACTGAGGGGAGTCAAAAAGTTGTGTTTTGGTTAGCGATTCACAATTATATTTACAAGAACTGGCAATTACATTGGTTTGCTTGGTAAATAGCTACTTCAAATTCGTGATATTTTCACGTTTCATGTAAAATTTTCAGCAAACTGTCTTCTCTAAAGAAGTGCTTTCTTATCATTATTTCTGTCTGTACTTCTGCTCTAAGGTTAAGAATATACTTATATTATACTATAACATCTGTAAAAAAATTTAATGCCACTCGTAAAAGTTTTTAAACTAGCAATACTCATTTGCAGCTGAGTGTCTTTTTATTAATTTTTATTAATATCATACAAATAGTGACATTTTCTTGTTTTTCTTTTTCCAGGCACGAATAGTTTCTTCCACTTGCAAAATCTGAAAATTCGGAACCATGGCTAGTAAAAGGAAGACAAGACTGGCAACTTCCACATGAGTAACTTCATTGGAACTGGTCGAGAAATGCTGCCTTCTGAACTCCCAACTCTACGTGATGTTCTAAGATATGGGCTTCTGCTAAGAGAGCAGAGTGGAGAGAATGTCAGAAATTACCCAGCAGCCACTCTTGCAAAGGATATTTATCCAAAAGTGCTTGAAAAGTGGGAGCTAGCAAACAGTTGTTTTGTGGTGCCAATTTTAAATTCGAGAGTCACAGTCCTGAAGAAGATAGAAGAAAACTGGGAAAAGGCCAAAAACATATCACTTGGCAGAGGAAAACTGGAATTGAAAGAGGCTTTCATAGCAACGTTAGACAAGCTCTTTGATATCCTCAATTGCAAGTGTGAGATTAAGCTATGTTCAGAATTTGAGGGTCCATGTCCAGGTATTCATAGTCAAAGAGAGAAGGTTGGATCTGTTGGACAGCATCAAATTGGATTACCAGATCTACCTGAGCACAGAAGACAAATTTAAAAGCAGAAGAGACAAGAAGATGAATTAAGAAGAATTTCCGAATATAAGCAGAAAAGGAAGGAAGAGTTAACATTACAGCCAAATGAAGTTCTTTTCTCCAACGAAGATGAAGAGCCAACTGATGTTACAGATGAAGAATCTGAAGATCCTTTGCAAAATCCATGTGATGATTTTGATGTACCTTCTACTTCAAGTACAAGTCAGTATAATACATTACAATTGCGCAATGTTGCATTGCAAAGTATTAGGTATGGTGTCGGTCTACGTGCTACAGCTGCCATTACAACAGCTGCATTTTTGAATGCTGGATTAATTACTGAAGGAGACAGGAGACTTGTGGTTGATCACAATAAAGTAAAAAGGGCACAAGAAAAAGTCATGAAATCACTTGATGACGAATTTCATGCTCGATGCCGGATAGGCAATATTGAATGTATCTTCTTTGATGGACGCAAAGATTCCACTAAAGTTCTGTTACAAGCAGATAACTCAAGTCATCAGTTTCCAAGTATTGTGAAAGAAGAGCATTACACTGTTTGCAGTGAGCCAGGTGGAAGGTATCTTTGTCATTTTACTCCAGAGAAAGACTTAACGAAAAGGAAACCTGCTGAAGTTATTGCTAACCATCTTGTGGATTTCTTAAAGAAAAACAACATTGATAAAAGTTTGCAGGCTATTGGTGGTGACTCAACGAATGTTAACACTGGTTGGGAAGGAGGAGTCATGCATTGGGTTGAGGCAAAGCTGAATCGTAAACTCATCTGGTTGGTTTGTGCTCTTCATACTAATGAGCTACCTTTGCGGCACTTGATCACAGAGTTGGATGGAAAAACTTTGTCTAACAACAAGTGGAGTGGTAAGATTGGCAACATGCTTGATACTGCAACAGAACTAGAAATCAATCCCTCATTTGTCAGAATATCCTTTCCAGAGCCTTTGGTTCCATTGAGTGACACTGTTGTCAAAGATCTCTCTACAGATCAGGCTTATGGTTACAGGATAACTCAG
>JABUQX010053135.1:50000-51275 GCA_015478945.1 Trachelipus rathkii
GAGAGAGAGAGAGAGATTGCCATCATCGCCAAACAAGACCTTTGTTATTATATCAATTTTCCTTTTCCTCCCCCCCTTTTTTTCCTTTCTCAATCCTGCTTTCAAAATTCAGGCCACTATTTATACAATTATTGTTTAGCAGTTCATTTTAACTGCATAACAAACTTAGTAACAAATGTTTCAGAAAATTATTCAAAATTTACTTATCAATAATTTATTTTTCAATCAATGGGCAACTTTTTTTTTTTTTTTTTTTAAGTAAGAAAATTCTCTTCGACTTCAAAGAAAACGTAATTCGTTTACAGGAAACTCAAAATCAAATATAATATTAAAAAAAAACAATAACCATTCAAAATAAAAAGTATTCAATCTTTCATATTTTCCGATCTTTGTAACCCTGAAGGTTAAATCTTAGGGCATCAAAATATCAGTTTTCAAAAGGGTCAAAAAAATGCTACCACAACAGTAGTCGACTTAAGAAATAATTTCTAATTAAGTACTTTGGACCTTGGAAGAATTTAGCCATGAGACCCACCCACAATTTAGACAAATTAATATATATATATATATATATATATATATATATATAATATATATATGCTATATGTATATATATATAATATAATATAATAATATACTATACTCCCAAAACAATACATGTATATATATATATATATATAATATATAATATATATATAATATATATGTATATATATATATATATATAACCAGCCAACCATATAACATAATACAGCTATATATAACTGCTATATATATATATATAATATGCTGTATGTAATATGTATATGTAATATGTATATATACGTAGTAATATACTTAATATATATATATAATAATATATATATAACTATATATATACTAATATATATAATAATATAATAACATAATATGTAATAATAACATAATAACTTAATAATATATATGCATATATTTATGTATATAACATATATAGCATAGCGCCAGTATATATCTATGCTGTAATATGTATAATATAACATAATATATATATATATATAACAACCTTGCTATATGCTATCTTTCTTGCTACAATATACTTTATATATATATATATATCTGAATTCAACTAATATTAAAAATTTAAAAATCAAATCAAAGCAGATTTATTTCAATATATATTCTTTAATTAAATTTAGGTTTTATTACGAAATAATAATAATAATAATAATAATAATAATAATAATAATAATAATAATAATAATAATAATAATAATAATAATAATAATAATAATAATA
>JABUQX010053136.1:0-37654 GCA_015478945.1 Trachelipus rathkii
TTATCATTCCTACAGAGACAGATAGGTTTGCAGACATGTGGGTGCTTCACACAAACACACACACACACATAATAGAAATTTTCATTTCTATTATATAGTAGAAAGGTATATATAGGCATATATAATATATATAATCTAAAGTTCGTTTTCATATATTATATAAGTATATATTAGTATATATATTATATTATTTTTAGTTGATATAACTTATGAGAACATAATGAGAATATATGCTATTATGAACGATGATGGGATCGGCATGATGAATATGGCAGAACGTGAAATAGCTAACCTCATCCCTATATCTCAACTTCCGGGGAGGCAATGCCATCCGGGACCCCCTTCCTAAACAGGTTTCGGTCGAGATTAGGACTATAATTCAATATGGAGCCGGATTTAATGACAATAAACGCATATATCTCGATATTCAAACAATTATGTATAGATATTTAAATTACTATCCAAGGTAGCATAAGAAGCATTATTACCAAACAGTTTACATGCTTATTACTATGCATGGTCGGAAGGATGAAGTTTTGTCACCATGGATAATAGTTAATAATTATCTGTTTCACAATAGTGTTATATAGATTAAAAACTTGGATACAGAGTGACATCGTTATAAATGTTGTCTTTCTAAGGTGTTATAGTATTCATTTCTGTGACTTTATATCAAATTAAGATTTTTTGTTGAAAGAATTTCTTTTTGTTTTTTTGAATATTTTAGTTTCTTAATTTCTTAATTGAATGTAAAGTGCGCAACCGGTAACAAAAAGACCAACAGATTTTTAACAGAAGCAAGACATGTTGTAAGCCGTGATGTTCGCTTAGAGTGGCAATGAGCCAGGAACCATTGATTTTCGAGATATTCTCACACGTAACGATCGACATATTATATAATCAAGAACCAAGTGAAGAGTGAATTAGCGCATTTCTAGATTATTGGTGAATATAGAGCCGTCATTTGTACTCTCAGTTCACTACTGAAAGTATAATAGTATTAATCCCTTCAAGCTGAGATTTACTATGACTGAATGAATAATTAGCAAAGTAATTATAATAAACAATATGAGAGAAAATATTTATTTATCCAACCTTCACTATACGGTAATAGCGTGCACGAATATGATCTATAAGTGACCTTGAACTCATGGTCCAAAGTAGTAAAACGTAACGTACTTCATGTAAACTGCAAGGATGTTTGTAGTTATAGGTAGATGTTTAGATAGTAGTTCTTTGATTGCTCTGAGTGTTTGATGAATGGGTAATTGGTAGCCTGGCTGCTGAAGGTTTTGATGCATAACGGTTTAAAAAGCACAACATAAAAAAAAACGAGAATTTCATTAAATCTTATTAAGTAACAAAGTCGAAGCGTAACCAAGAGACAAAAATGTCTATGTTTTCATTATCCAATTCATAGTCTAGCCTTCATGTAAAGTAACGAAGAAGGATAAACCTACCCAACAAAAAGTTCATATTATTTCAGACCATCAACAGACAAGACGAGTGAGACTCGTTCATGTACAATTGATAGGAGCCACACATAGTACGTTTCGTGTGCTGCTGATGTGACCCCTCGTCTAAAGCTAGGATTAGACGTCACTGTTTCTACACGACTTATTAGAATTGCTTTTTTCCTCTATCGGTGGTTGTTCGTTTCCCGATGTTATTTCCCACCCAAAATCCTTTCAAGAGGAGCAAAGTTCGGAAAAGGTTTAGGCTTGACTCTTAATAATGGGATCGTAGTGTAGTGGAAGCTACCTGCTGTGGTGGCGAGAAAGATCCAGTCGCCAATGTCTGTTCTCTACAGGTGTTGGGTGAAGAGATTTCGTAGTGTGAAGCAGCAACGAACGCGGAATGTGCTTGGGTATTTAATTAGTTGGTACAATAAAATTGCACTTAGAGAAATAAAAATGACTTCTAAAAATAAGACGATTCAACACTCCCCCTTAGGGGCTGGGAGCAAGGTCGAAATAATGGACACAACGCTTTGCGTGGTTAAGTAATAGAATCTGACTTACAAAAGGTTCAGTTAAATTTTGTACACATCACTGAAAATAGATCTACTCACCTTAATATTAATAGAGGATGATCAAGTTAATTTATGAATATTAGATGAAAGATAAAGTAACAATATCGAGTTCATTATATACATTATATAAAGATATATAATATATTTATCAAATATAAAAGGCAATTTAATAATTCTATAGTTTCTGTTAAGTGAATAACTATATATAAGAGAAGCATAATTATTTTAGTATGAGTAAGATATAGGAATAGATAAATTTTAAGGTACCTAACGATAACATCTGATATAAGGAAATTATCGTGAGATTATTTACTCGAGACGTGTTAAGGAGTGTTATGTTTACTGGGCGCATATCACTCAACCCTTTATCATATATAGTAACTGAAATTATGAAATTAAAGTATAACTATATAATATATTTATAGATTAAGGTATATTATATATAGTTTATAAAATAATATATCATAGTAGGTATTAGAAAGGATGTTTACTTTAAGTGGTATCAATCTTGTGTCTAGCAGACCAGAGCAACTAATATTGGTTTATTTCTGTGGAGCGTATGATAGTTAATATAAATGAGAGAGAGGATTGACCAAATGTGATATATATTAACAACCTGATTGTGAAATATGGCCAGGAATGTATTAAGTTTTCGTGAAGAGATAATGTACGTCGCTTAAGCTGGCTATGTCATTATGGTTTTAGGAATCAGTGGGTATATACGAATACGGGGTTAAGCCTTTGTGTCGTCTGTAGCATAAATGCTTTGAGTTCACTTATCCAGAGAATCCTCTTGCATCAAAATGCTCAAAACGTACTATAAATAATTTCGAGAACATAAGATCTCAAAGACAGAGATAGTTCACATAAAACGAATATTAGAGATTATTTGGAAAAGTCTTGCGATATTTACACGAATAGAAGTTTAACTAGTTCTACGTCAATTCAGTAAAAAGAAACTTCTGGCAAATGATTAAGAATGTATTGTGGTATTAGCTTTAGAAAAACCTAGATTGTAGTTTACTAATTTGTTAGTATTTATAATGGTGAATTATTTCGGAATAATAGAGATAATATAATCATGAAGGCATTGTTATGTAACATAGAGACTCAACTCAGCTACTTAAATACCCTAAGGTATATCAAAAGTTTGCGAAGTTTAGAAAAAGAAATCACATTCGAATAGATTTTTAGATCTAAAAGTGATACTATAAGTAATGTCAGCTAACTTTTAACATATAATTGCGACCAATCAACCTTTATGATCGGAATGATTTAGGGTTGAAAAATAAAACCCCTTTTGAAAAATAACTTTGTGAATGTAGCGCACGATATTATTAACAAAAAAATCGAATGAGGATATGCTAATAAGTTAAGACCTGATGTTGTCAAAGTGGTATCTCAATATCAAGAACCAGAATCATAAAGATAAAATAATTTATTATGTATTATTGATTATGTATAAAGCATTTATAATGTAAAAATTTAAGTTACTAACGGTATTTTAGATCCCAAAAATAAACTTTAACTGTGTTTATGGCGAGCGAACTTCATAGGTCTGATGATAATCTATATACGACAACACGCTTATATCTTAATTAAAAACATTATAAATTTATATTGGTATTTATAAAATAATAAACCCAAATACATACTTAATATTTTATAAACATTATCTATTTATATACATGTGATATAGGGTATTCAATAAATTATATCACAAGGTCATTTATAGCCACAAAAGATTAGGTTAGATAAACCCGAAGTTGTAATAAACACGTGGATTATGTAGCTTATGATGGCTACAAAATCGCTTGAGGTTACCTTTAACAATTGGGGTTGTTAGTAGCAACTAGTGATCGGTAAAAACATTCTAGTTGAAATTAAACGTCTAGCCAGATTTATCTACGTCACCATGTCGTATTCAGACGTCGCTCAGGGCTTAAGAGAAAACGCCCATTACTCTCGTTGTATCAAAATATAGATATAATTCTAGTATCACAGGTTGAATGTTATGTTGCCCAAGTATATCTATTATATTAATTGTTGAGAAAATACCTATTATTGTAGCTTAACGATATGACTGATCAATTAATTAATGTACGTTTGTATCAGCTGTTCTTAAATTAAAGATACTTTATTTTCTATCATAAGATTTAATAAATGTTTCCCCTTGCACTTAAAATAGATGAATATACTTATAACGAATGTCGACTTGAATCTAAATAGATAACTATAGACTTTCAATACTAGATATATCTATATTTATCAAGATCAGATAGATCAACTATAGATCATGGGGAAGGGTAGGAGATAGGTTAAGGGTATGAGGTTATAGGTTTGATAATCATGTATTTACTCTGATTTTCTATTCTACTTTGTTTTAATGGGTGTATCAATGTATATATAAAGGTACATCCAAAATTGCTTTTAAGTGTATTAACACAAAAATGAATATAATAACACAAACGTTAAAGTACTAAGACATGTTTTAAAATATCTTGTCCCAGAATAATATAAGCATCAATCTAAATTACAAATTTAAAAAGTTTTTTTAAAAAGGAGATATATTCATGATCTACTTTTTTCATCACTATTATATAAACAATATTTCTTAACAAAAGTGAAATACAACAAAATAAATAAAGTAACACCATTATTACTGATACATGGTTTACAACTAACTATATATGTGTATGTATGATATGTATGAAGTATTATGACGTCACCGAATAAAATATTTTAAAGAATTCAATCACCCACATATATTGTGAAAACCCACCATGGCACTCGGGTAAAAACCCGATTCACAGCGCAAGAGGTTAAGCCTGTTTATATTAAACATGGTGAAAAATGTAAATGTTCCAACTTCCAATCGACGATTAATAGAAAATGTTTATCTAGCCACCATAATTAGGTTTCTGTTATTTTCACAATATGAAATGAACAATAGGCAGTCATCTGGGTTGGTTGTTTCCGACTATTTGGCTTCAAAATGAGTATATATTTAAAAGTAGTTAACCAACGATAGCATTGAACCACTCTGGTTGATGATTCCTTCACGAAGCTTTCTTAATATATTTGATTGAACAAATTCCACTGAGTATGAAGTCAAATACTAAATTATTTGGGTCGGTGTGTGTGTGTGTGGTGTGTGTGTGATGTGTCTGAAAGACTGTAGTTGTTGGTGCAAAATCCCCCAATATAAATCCCCAAGTATTTATAAAATTGCTTGTACAAACTGTAAACCTTACTTATATACACATATCATATAAAATAATAATTCAGATTAATTAATATAATAATAATAATCTGATGTGAACTTGATACTCGCATCCTACAATATGAAATGCGACTGCGATAAATATGAAATATACAAATAATAATAGAGATAAATTTTATATAAATAAAGAGAGAGTATCAATAACATGTACAAATGAGAGAAAGCTAGACTGTCATAAGCAAGATATACTACGCTTGATTAACTAAAGTAATTAACAGAATAATCAGATTTTTGTAAGCTATATACCCGTTCCACAACTAAAATATGGGAACAAAAGTAAATAAATCTTGTTACTTTACTTTCTCATTGTGTTCAAAAGGATGAGTTAAAGCCAGGTTAGTGTAAGAGTTAACCACTCATCGCGACGTCGCCAATTATATATGGACAGATGAGCGCGATAGACACTGAAGCATAAGTGCCAATAATCATGTTGTGTTTTCATAATTGAAAAATTCTGGTGCAGCTCTACCATCGCTCTATCAGGCTCTAACCCTTGACGACCTCAACAGATTCACACGTTAATTCTTGTAGCTTAATGTTCACTCACACCAAAATACCTATAGACTCTAGAAAGATCACAGATCAATAGATCAATCACGCACATCCACACCATCAAAGATCACAAATCAAGATCATACGGATAGGTAGGAGCGATAAGAGTGGTGGTTTGGAGTTTATGATTTACTGATTTAACTGATTTACTGAGTTACTAACACATGAACTATCATCACTTCAGAGCATCTTACCTCAGCTTTAGCACGCTACTTGTAAAAATGCAAAAGTTTTTGTAAAAGGCTCACTCACACACACAAACTACCAAATCGACATTTCGTATTGTTTTAGTTTCTATGTTGCGAGAACAACAAAACAAAATAAATTAAAAGCCATAACAATCTATCTATGTACGTAAGATACAATAACATAATAAGAAACTAGTAGGACTTAACGAATCTATAAAATGTTTCGATTTTTTAAAATATCGCAATAGATTCTATAGATCTAAATAGATGCATGTGAAAAGTAGGTTAGGAGTAGGCTAAGTTTGATTAATATCTGTATTATATTATACTATATATTGATCTTTATCATGCTTATCATTATAACTGATTTAGCTGTATTATTAATATTCTGGGATCTTACTTTAAATAATAGCTTTTAGATGTATATGTAATAAAAATGGGCTATCAAATTTTTTAAGTTAATAGTTTATCAAAATAAAACGAATTCAATTGCATAAATAACATCCCTAATGTTTAAAGAAAACAATTAACAAAATGAACATTCTAGAAGTTCGAGTACGAGTTTTAGAGGAGGATAGTTTGTTATACGGCGGAACTATAAAAGAACTACCTAAGTCGAAGATATGAGACAATTGCATTTTTAAAAGTATTTGGGAATTAGATCCATTTTCACCCCCCGGTTATTATTGAGAAGGGTAAGCGGCCGTATTAGGCTCAGATACCCTTGGAAGGTTCTAGACAGGTGGTGCCGATATCACATCCATGCAAAAGGATTATACAAGCAGTGCATTTACTCTGCTGGAATGCTGAAGGTTTTATCAGTGCGTAATGTTAAAAAAAGGTTAGTACTATAATTTATTTTACGTTATTATATATAGACATCAATAAAGCCTATAAAAATTTAAAAAAATATAAATAAAAAACAAATTAAAAATTTTATACTAATTAATTAAAAAATTTATAACTTGAAATACAATTATTTTAAAGATAAAATATAACAAACAAATTATTTTTATAATGACTAAAATACTTAATAATTAAAAACGTATATTTAAAATAAAATATAAAACGTAGAGGTAAAAAACACATATATTTATTAGAAATGACGTAATTATAAATAAAGTAATAAAACGAGCTTGAAAATGAGATTGTTGAAATAGATCAGTCTGAACAAGCTCATAAGTAAGGTGTGCGGAATCACATCAGTGCTCTGATACTATAATTGTTAATAACAATGAATAATTAGATTTGTACCTTACTATATTAAACTACGATAATATATCACCTATATGAGTAATAAATTAAAATAACTATACGTTATGCATCGGATAGATGATTGTAACGATATTGAATCGATAGTATGAACTAATATATAAATTATATATGTTTACTAGACTGTCTAGAATAATTAGAACATATGCTTTACTAAGATTATCTTGTAGTGCACTGAGTCTAAATTTTATTTTATTATATCAAAAAATCAAGTTAAAATATAAAAATTTTCAATGCCGTACGCAGATAAAAAAACTAAATATATAATACTAAATTAAAAAATAATCTAAGTATGATGACTGGCATGGCACAGTATAATATATAAGAAAAAGTCATAAATTTATTATATTAATTTGTATAAAACTACATAAAAATATGTATAAACAAAATACAGAACAAGATAATGACAAACACCAAGCAGTTCATAGAATAACGTTACGATTGGCAATAATATTCCTGTGAGAGTAAGTGATTATAAATTATAGATAGGCAGTTGAGGCGAAAATACAAACAAAGAACATTCAACCATGCAACATAGGATGAAAAATATGATATACTATATAGTCAATTATTCAAAAGTAGAGACACATATACATTATATGAAGTATTATTTAATATATCAACATGAGATGAATCCTAAAACACTTAGACAAAAATTGTGTACACTGAATAAAATATATCAAAGGCTCGCTCGTCTCATAATACTCAACGCGAAGAGATCAAGTATACCTCAACACATACAACAAGCTTAAATCTAAAATAACAACTTTATGTATGAAAAATAAAAAATCTGGAAGATGATATCGCTTTAAGTCTTTCTGCTTTGGGCATACGAATCATCGCGCCAATACTAGGTCGCGGTACGATTATAATTATAATAATTATATATATTATATATTACTTAAATTAAATATTAATTAGTTAATATATATTATATATATATATTATTTATATATATATATATATATATATATATATGTTATTATGTATATTAATGTATAATGTATAGAACTTCATGTTAATGTTATGTATGTATGTATGTATGTAAAGTTTGTAGAATGAAGTAAGTAAGTATGTATGTAATTAAGTATCTATTATGATTTATGTTATCTATTGATATGTAATTAGTTAACGATACATGTAATATGTACGTTAATGTTTATAAGTGTAGCTGTATATAACGCACTTACATTATATATTATATATATATATTTCTGTACTGTAGTAAGTAAAAAATATTAACTGATCAAGAGTTAACCTACATACTTAAGTATAAATTATCTCGTCTCAGATAGAATATTTATAATCTTTTAATATTTCTACGATTCACTCTCACACAATACGAATTATAAGGTAAATACGGATTATATTAATATAAGGATAGATTATATGAATTAATCTATATGTGATATGTTATGTATGTACGTTTGTCACGTATGTTTGTGGTGCTTATATCGCCAAGTGAGCTGACTAGTTATTTTATATAGTATCATTATCCTACAAAAAATTTAGCATATATATATATATATGATAATTTAATAATCAAGAAAGTGTATAAGTTGATAACTTCTAGCCAACAAACCAACATCACTATTATAATAACTATATGCAAAACTATGCCAATCAGTCCACGAGCCAAAAACAGCTTCAACATATAGCCAATACCAACGCCACGCCACACCGCAACCTGAACGTGCCATAACTCAGATAGCCAACGCACCATCTCACAATAACGCCTAATCTGTTCTACTTAATACAAATATCCTGCGAGCATCTCGAATATCCTTTAAATTAGATAAAATATAGAGTATTGCAATAATAATATAGCAACTTTGCTATATTTGAAAATTAATTAACAATTATAACAAATAATCACACACCATAAAATACTATTAAAATGAATTTTTTATTTAAATAAAGGTTTTATAATATTTTAAAAAGAAAAATTATTAATTAGTAATATAAAAATATAAAAGAGAATTTAATATATTAGATATAACCTGTATATTTGGATATGTCAGGAGTGTAGTATATATTGTTAATGTTTAATTGATTATTGTGGAAGTTAGTTTAATAATGTAATATTGTGTAATGGTTATTGTATGTATGTATGTATGTAATTGATATATATATGTAATGGTATATGTATGTATGTATTGTAATGTATTGAATTAATGTTATATGTATGTTATGATATTTAAGTATATTGTTATTATGTAATGTTTTGGGGTATGTTTTGTTGATAGTTTTATAATGAGGCGCAAAAAATCTTTAAGATTATAATATAATAAATTTTTATGTAGTATATATATATATGTATATATAATATATAATTAAATATATTTATTATATATAAATAATGATAGTAAATAGTGATAACAATCTATATATGATATGAATATTGTGTAAATTTGTTTTCAAATGAGGCTAACTATAACAGAAACAATATCAAGGATGAAGTTTTAAAAGGATAAATCTAATATTATTGATTCAAAATATATATTAACAAGGTTAGAGATACATAATATGTACTATCGATTCAAATCGATAATGACGATATCGGTATATAATGAAGTAATATTTGTGTGAGAGTGAGTCTCACACAACTAAGGGATAGCCGAGCATAAAATAATGATTGAAAAAAAATTTGAGTACTTATAGGCACACCTATGTTTACTTAACGTTTTTTTGAAAGCATTAACTGAACATTTTAATTTATATCATTTATAATTACAAAGATACAGAGTTTATAAATTTTTTTTAATAAAACCTTGATACATGTTAAGTAATCTTAAATGTAGGTTTGGAAAGCTTGTGAAATGTGAGTGAATATGATTGCAGTTGATTCAGTTTGTCAATCTTTGTCAAGTTATATATGTAGTTATGCCCAAAATGTCACAACAATATGCACTAAATCTTCCCAGGGCTCTTCGTCTAGAGTAATATAGAGGTTGTGATGGTAATTTGACAGGGAGAGTTTGTCAGCGGAGAGCAGCGTGTATAGATAATTATTTGAGATCCAATTTGATGTACTGTTATATCTTTCTTTGTTTCAACCCCCTCCCTTCTACAACCCTTCTTCTCTTCCCCTCTTTTAACCACACGAGCGGATCATCGCACTCGCAAATCTTAGTTTAGATGACTCATACTCTACTCTCGCGCACAGAGTCATTACGTCTTTGAATAAGGCTAATTAAGGAAAATATGCTGGGCGATTAGAAACTAGGCCAGGATGTGGAATACATCTACAGCCCTTTTCTTCCTTCAACAATCCCGTCTAGGAAATACGGCACACGTCTTCTCGTCTTCAAAGCATCACGCTCGAGAAGAGACAATGATGAAATACTGTCTTAATTATGTTCCTGATGCATAACTGTCGTAGCTTATTGTTTACTTTGGGCTCATAGTAGATACGCATGAGTACCTAAGGCCAGAGTCTATTTGAGCTAATATATAAATAACGCTTATATATATATATAATATATATATTATAGTATAATATATATAATATATAATTAATATATATATATAGTTCATTATTAATATAATATATATATATCATATTGAATATATATAGTATATATATATATATTATATAATATATATATATATATTTAAATATAAATAAATATACAGCGGTGAGGGAATGCGGTGGCGGAGTGGCGGGGTCGTATGTGGACTCGTGTGAGTGCGTATATTCTCCTCTTATAGCATTAGTAAACGTATATTTCTAAAGGCATTAGTTACATATCATTTACATATAATATTATATATTATATATATATTATATATTTTATATGTGTATTATGGTATATTAAGTATAGTATCTATATAATTAATATATATTATATATATATATAATAATATATATTAATTATATAATTAATTATATATATATTAATATTATATTATATGAATAATATAAGTATATATTAATTATTTATTATATGATTAAATTATAATATATATTTTATATATATTAATTATATAATATATATATATTAATATATATTATAAATTATAAATAAATAAATATTTAAGTATTTATATTATAATAAATAATATTTATATAATTATATATATATTATTATATATATAGGTAATTATTAATATTAATTAATATATATCATATATTAATTAATATTATATAATAATAGTAGTAGTATATATATTATCAATATGTTAAACCACGTGATACTCAGTTCCTAAGGATCCTGGAAATCAACTAATTCTAACCTCCAGTTTCTCAGAATTCGTATAGGAATTCCAACATTTTTCAATCTAGTATACTTTCCAGTTTGCCTAGGATTCCTGGAATCCTTATCTCAAGATATTATCATGGATTTCCAGGAATTCCTGTACCTCCTTCAGAAAGATTATAGCTCTTTATTAACTAAGCTTAGTACATAAGTAAGAGGAGAGAGAGATACGATTTGAATGAATGAGTAGAGAGATAGAGCAGAGAGATATAGAGATATAGAGTATAGAGAGAGAGAGAAGAAAGATAGATGTAATAGAGAAAGCAGTAACGAAGTAATTGATAAGAGAATATGATGATAAAGAGTAAGAGATGAATGAAAGAGAGATACAGAAGAGATAGTAATGAAGAGATGAGAGAAGATTACTTATTCTTTTCCGGCGTGTTTATAAAATTTAGGTACTATATATATTTATCTACCTGTGTTATATCTTATTGTAATAAACCATTGTTATATAAATATAAATTATAGGTATATTAATTATTGTGACTTCTCAGTACGAAAAAGTTTGCCTTCTCGATAGACTTTATATTAAACATCTGCTCTTTTAGATTCTTTCACATTTTCTACTCACTACTGGACTTTTATAGAACTAATAAGAGATATGCATTGACTTTATGAGTGGCTTCATTCTATACCTTACTTTTTGTTTTCTCCAAGACTGGCGGAGCTCAGTTGGTGTCTGTGTATTTGCAGTAGCGCCACCCGAGAGAAAATAAGATACTAATTGAGAGACATGCTTTATTTCGTCACATGGTTACATTATGTACATACACATGTGAGATGATGCAAGAGCACTTTAATGCACTAATCCAATCATGGTGGAGTGTATGTTCAATTTTTATCCTCTCCTTAGCTGGAGCGTACATCTTAGCCTGAAGATCATATTCCCCCCCTTAATAATTCATATCTGTTCTGCATAGAAATATTTGTGCATTCAGTCGTGTCTTTTTCTTATAATACTCTTCCCCTTATGGATTGTCTTTACTTGTTAGCTTTAATTCATCAGTAGGCAGACGCGTGTATCTTGCTCACATATCTATCCATAATCGGCTCTACCTTAATTCACGTCTCAATCTGGCTACGCGAAAGATATCCATCATAGATATGCTCTGTCTGTCGTGGTCCGCAATGTCGTATGAGTTGGGTCACATATTGGCCAACCAAAATAATGATCATAATACAAATAACATTAATGTCTCTAACTTCGCACCTCCGTACACTTCACTCTTATTATTGGTTCGCATATCTGAAACGCGACGTCTTTACATTCTATATGCATTCGCTACTATTTAACTTCTTCCTCAGCAAAGATTTTATACTTTAAGACTATTTGTGACCTCTATATCTATCTACTGTTCTTCTTCTGGGAAAGTTATACAGTTATGCTTTGTAAGGTCATTGAAAGACTTTTCAGCTAGCCGAGGTCAACTCACACACTAAACAATAAAAAACATCAACAAATGGAAAGTCTAGAAAAATTTGTTCTAGTTTACAGACATTTAAAAAAAATCAAAAATATGGAAAACCCACTCTACTTAATTAAAAGGAAGCTCATTACGAAATTAGACCTAATTAACCGAACTATCATTATTATTACAAATCATTTAAATACAAAACATAACAAAACTATTGGTCATCGTACTTATGTCATTATTAAATTCTTACACGGTCAATCATTACCCCTTCTTTTAGCGCAAAAAAAAAATTCTAGAAAAAACAATACACCACAAATCCCCAAAACTTAAAATTTTCGATAGGAAAATATGCTTTGCAGCATTAAAATTTTCGTTACCTTTGAATATATTATAATAAATAAATTTTGAAATAATTTTGAAATAATACCTTGGAAGGTATAAAATTTACTGTTTTTTTCTTGAAATGACAATAATTTCAAATTTTAATTTACAATCGCAATTAATTATTGAATTAATTCTTGAACTATGCTGCCTATTATAGTTTTGTATTTGTATTTTGTTGTATTTTTGTAAAAGACAAAACAACAATATTCAAGCAATTTTATTGCAATTTGTAAAGTACATTTCAATACATATTGACCTATTTTCTAATCGTTTTCTTCAAGTAAATCATCGCTCATCATCATGTGAAGTAAATCATCACTCATCATTATGTGAACTAAATCGTCGCTCATCATTATGTGGTCTTTCGCGAGCTACTTTTATAAGCACAATTAATGATTTAAAAATTGTATGAGAAAATAACTGAACGGTCTTTTTTGAGTTTGAAGGTAGATGTTAAACATCCATTGGGTCTATAAATGCTTTCTTGCTTTAGAAGTAACCCATTAATTTAACAATTATTGCATTTAAAAAGAAAATAAATATATTTCTTTGTATTTCTCAAAAATACTTATTTTTACTACAGTAATTTTAAAATAAGGAAGTTATATATATATATATATATATATATGATATATCATATATATACTATAAATCTCTTTTCATATAACTATATATATAGTATAGTATATATGATATATATATATATAATATATGAATATATATACCTGTCTCATTCTCTTCTGGAAAAATGCACTTTATCGACATATCTCTAATGTACTGTTAAATTTTGGACTGATAATTAATAATATTTGACCTTAGATTTTCTCATCTTGGCACATTCGTTACAACTTCCAAGACCGTGATATACTTCCTTTGGAAGCAGGAATGAATAATGTAGTTAAATTCTGGTCAGATTACTGTTGTTCTGGTGGGCATGATGTTTTCTTCTTCTTCTTTGCTTGACCCATTAGCATGCTGAAAGTGTGCTCCATTATATATATATAGTATATATTATATATATATATATATATATACTTATATAATATATATATATATTATATATATATATATATATAAGTATAGTATAGTATAGTATAGTTAGTATATATATCATGTGTATATATATATTAATATTTATATATATATATCTATAGTATACCTTATTTCAATATATATATATATAATATATATATATTATTATATTATAGTATACTATATATAATATATATTATATATATATAGTGATATATATAATGTTAATTATATATAATAGTATATTATATATTATATAGTGTATATATATATATATAGGATATATATCTATAGTTATATATATTATATATTATATATATGGTAGTAATATATATTATTAGTATATATATAATATATTATAATTACGTAATCAGGTATATATATAAATATATAATATTATATTATATTATATATATATATATATATGTATATACTAATATATATATCGTAATATATATTATATATAAGTTATCTATATATTATGTATTTATAGTAGTATATATTATATATATTTATATATTTTAATTTATAGTTTAAAAATATATAATATGTATTATATATATATATATATATTATATAAATAAGAGTATGAGTGTATTATGCATTTTTTTTTATCCAAATCCTAAAAAAAATTGAACGCACAATTTGAACTATAATAAAAAAAAGACGCTCAAAATTTGATCATGGATTTTATTAAAAATTAGCCATTTTTACAAGGAATTATGTTTGTAAATTTTTAGCATTAAAACTGCTTTAAACCTTACCTCTTTCCGAGACAAAAATAAAAGACCGTTCCTCGACAAGACCTTGGACCCTCCGCAGAACTTCTCCTTGTCTATTAAGAAGTTGAGAGATTTCCTTTGCTCTTTATTCAGAAAAAGAGTTGAATAAATCCTTTTTCATCTTGAGGGAAAAATCATAAAAGTTGTAGGGATAACTTAAAAGGATTAATTCAATTTTAAGGGCATAGCGCGCACACACACACGTAATAATATATAGGATAATATATATATATATTATATAGTTCTAAGTACTATATATATAATATTTATATATATATATATATATAATATGTATATAGTATATATTATATATTATTATATATAGTATATATAAGCTTCGTATATATATATATATATAATATCATATGAAACTTTGTATATTAGTGTATTATTATTATTATTATTATATATTACTTATTATTATTATTATTAATTATTATTATTATTAATTATTATTATTGATATATTATTATTTATTATTATTAATTATTATTATTATTGTCAAAAATGTTATTCCCCAATCTGTTTTCATGCATGATTTTTGTTGCTTTTTCAAGCCTCCTAAATGTTTTTCTGTCCTAAACGATAGAAATTTCTTTAGTATGTATCAGCTGGAATAAAAAAGATACTATTGCACTTTAATAACAGTAACCAGCTTTCGTCCGGTACAACTTCGGACATTTTCAAGGAATAGTTTTATTTTTTTATATTTTAACAATTGATAATATAAATATCTGTTTAACTGTAAACACAAACAAAAAACGAGAAAAAATTAATAATTTGAAAGTTAGATATATGGTGAATGAAAAGGGACAGTTTGAAGTTAGCTTAAACAATGCTTTAAAAAATTGACCATTTCATTATATTGTTCTTATTTATTATTTGTTTTATGTTTCCTTAAGAGCAATGTATTTCCCAAAGGCGAGTTGCAATTTCAGTTAAAAATTCTGTTCTTTCTTGTTATGAGTGGAGAAGCCCTCTTTTTTATGCTGATATCGGTATTTTTGTGGTGCTCTTAAATTAAAATGTTGGAAAATATTTTACTCGGCTTATACTTATGCTTTGCGACATTCCTCATGTTGAGGGTATTGTGTGTGCTATGCTCAAATATAAAGCGGCGTTACATGCACTTTCGAAGAAACATTGAAATCGCCGATACAGCAACGTTTACTACCTCCCCATCCGAAACGCGTTTCCGGAGCAGAGAAGCACGAGCTCAGTTTCAATACGCTTATATTAAGATCTTAATGTAAGCTTCTTCCCGTCTTTTGCTTTAATATGTTCTTTCAAAATTAGTTTTAATTTATTTTCTTCCTCTTTTTTTCTGACTAATATTTTCAGTTTTATAATATACTAAGAGCTTATCTTTTTTCTTTTTTTTGAAAGAACATATTAAAGCAAAACACGGGAAGAAGCTTATATTAAGATCTTACTATAAGCCATTGTCAAGCTATCCATCATTGGAGGACGTGACAGCTTACATTTTGTACAATCTATCAGTTCACTGTAGTCCGTGGCACAAATTTATTTGGAGGTCCGCAAAAGTTCTAACGGAGACTTCCCCTTCGGATTTTTGAGTTCTTGCCTTTAGTACCCTCCTGTAACCCAACTCTCGTATGTGTTGTCTCTCATCCATTATCATAGCCAACATCATGTTCTCTGATTGACAGAAGAACGCGTTTCTTTCAATCACAGGATCGATGATTCTTTTAATGTCGTCTTTTAAATATCTCGTTGTTTGAACAACCTTAAAGATATGCTTAGGACCATATTTCACTGACTGATATCTCTTAATGTCGAACCAGACAGGAGCATGTGTCTTCGCAATGTAGTTTACAAGCATTTTGAGAGTGTTTGTAAAACTTCTTTGGGGGAATCAACAACCGTAAGACCCTGTTTGCAAATATGTGCCATCGGCAGTGACTGAGAGGTCCAGGATCTCTTACAGCCAGATCTGGAGCACATTACTCTGACAATATCCAGAATGTACTGTTGGTCTTTACTAGGATCAGTTTTATTTCCATCGATTTCATCTAATTGAATTGCTTCGAAATTTATAACGGGTAATTTCTCACAATCAGGCAGTTGATTACCGATTTTCCCAGAGAACGACGCTGGTCCCGTCGTCTCTCCGTCCAAGTATCCAAATAAATGTCTGAATGGTAGCTCGTTAAAGTGAAATAAGCAAATGAACCACAGCAATGGGTGCTGAATTTTAACCCCCATGTTGCGATTTTTCCATCCTGTGTTTGCTGCTGTGTCATCACAAACATTAGCTTTCAGTTCATTATTGTCAATATCATTATCTTCCAGGTGCTTAAGGATGCAATTGGCTATTTCACTACCGATTCTACTCACCTGTGTGACATGACCGGCATATTGTCCACCAGGCTCACGAATCACGCTAATGTGCTCCTCTTTTCTTACTTGTCGGTATATTTTTGATCCTACTTTTTCTTGAAAGATAGTATTATCTTTTCTACTATGGGCCGGTCCATATATTGCCTGTCGTGTCTTCTGGTTTTCTCTTCTTATCTTGCTTTTATCAATCACTAACGACGTACCTTTTTCAGAAACCATTCCAAGATTATGTAAAACTCTGGAAGCGATAGCAGCTGTAGCTCTATCAAAAACATGTAGACGTTAATTTCAACCTCATTTGAGAGATAGAAGGAACTGAAGAAAAATCAATTTCACTTCTTCTTTCTTGCTTGGATTTTCGAATAGTTTCTATAAACATAAATAACACGCAATTGTTATCTCATTTATTAGATTTTGCAAAATACTGCTTATATTTGTAAGACGTTAAAACAACAATTTTTCACATAAATTCTAACATTTTGGGCCTTTTACGAGAATTCAAAATGTAGCGCATGGTTTTTAATATAATTTTCTGTCATCAGGCACCTAAAATGAGGTACTTAGAGGCTATTAAAAGTGAAAAAAACGTTATCTGTATATTTTGAGCGTGAAAGTAAAATTTGGTGTTTTTTGTAAAATTTTCAAAACTTTAGGCCCTTTGCGCTAACTGAAGATACTAAAATATGAATTTTTTTCATTAATGTTTAGTTGATTAGAATGCAAATATCAACTTTTGAATCCTATTAGAATTCGATACTCGAAAAATTGATTTTTTCGCCCCACCTTAACAATAAAGGATAAATTATATTTATTTATATATATATATATATATATAGTATATATATTAATATATATATTGATAAATATATATTATATATATGATAATGATATATATATATATATATATTATACTATATATACCATATATAGTATATATATATATACTATTTTTATATATATATATATATAATAATATATATATATTATATTATATATTATATATATTATATATATATATATTATATCTATTACTATAATATATTATATATATATATAGTATCACAATAATATTATATTATAAATTTTTTTTTTATAAGGTTTATATTTCATATTTATATATACTATAATATATTATATATATGAGCAAATATATATATAATTATAGTAATATATATATTATATGATATATATATATATTATATATATAATATATATAATATATAATATATGATATATATCAGCTATTATATATATTAGTATTATATGGGTATATATATTTAATCAAAATTGTCCCCTATAAATCTTAGGATTGAACACACTTTGAAATGTTAACTTTAATAAATTAATACATTGAGGGAATCAATTTTTATCAATTAACGAAGTATAAGATATTGACAACCCAAACACACGACTAGCTTTAGCGATATATAGCGGCCTCTTCGGGTAAAGTTTTGACTGACTGTGAGCGAGTCCTTAATTGATGCATTTGGTGCCAAGTATTTTTTCTTTTTTAGGGAGGTTGTTATTTTTCTGAAATCTTCTATAGTTTTTGTGGTTTGCCATTATTACGGTATTCTATAAACTATCTATGTATATTTCGCCCTGAATTTTGTTGAAGTTGTTGCTATTTTTTTTATTCAAAAAGATTCGATCATTTTACGTTTTATCAATTACAAATAAAATTATTGAATAAAAACACACTAGCTTTAGCGGAATATATGCGGCCTCTTCAGTGACTGTTAGCGATGTCCTTATATTGATCTCATTTGGTGCCAAGCTATTTTTTTTCTTTTTTAGGAGGGTTGTTATTTTTTCTGAAATCTTCTTCATAGTATTTTGGTGTTTGTCATTATGTGTATTCTGTAAACTATCTATGTTATATTTCACTTGCCTGAATTTGTTGAAGTTGTTGCTATTTTTTATACAAAAAGATTCGATTATTTTACGTTTGTTGGTATCTGATGCGTAGGTAATTGGTTCCATTTCATCTATATTGATTCTGTGGTTTTGATTACTTTTTTATCAATTACAAATAAAATTATTGAATAAAAACACGCACTAGATTTCGCCGAATATATACGGCCTCTTCAGTTGAAGTTTTGACTGACTGTGAGCGAGTCCTTAATTAATTCAGGAAAACGTATTTTTTCTTTTTTTTAGGAGGAATTTGTTGTTTTTTCCTGAACTTCTTTATAGTATTTGTTTGTCATGGTATTGTATTCTTAAATACTCTATTGTATATTTCACCCTGAATGTCTTGGTTGGGGTTGTTGCATTCTTTATACAACAAAGGATTTTGATCATTTAAATTCCTTTTGTCAGATATTGATGCGTAGATCAATTGGTTCCATTTCCATCTAATATTGATAACTCAAAAATTTTTGATTATTTCTTTGGTGGATTAGAGCTGATTTTTTGCGTTAATTCTGTGTGCCGAGAGCATGCCTGTGTTGGGTAAATCCTTCTTCTTGTTAGAATCAAGTCGTCTCTTCCTAAAGTAATAATATCTGTACAGGTTCAGTGGACCTTTTAGTTGCGATTGATTTTTATTCCGTAGGTTTTTTAATTTTTATTTGGCTTCAATAACTTTTTTGTTAAATGGTAGGGTGTTTGATGGAGTTAAGATTTTAATTATTGGTAAAAGTTTTTTTTTACGTTATATTGGGATTTACTGGATGTTCTTCATTAAATTTCTTCAAAATTTATTTTTGGCTATCATTAATGTCATGTGTGCTTGAAAAATTTCTTTTTTGCTTTTTTTTAATGCTTTGAGTATTATATTTCCTTCAATTATATTGCTAAAATTTTGTTGCAAGGGTTTTGAACAGTAAATCATATTGCGTTTTGTTTGTAGGGTGGAGGAAGGATTGTGGTCAAAGGTACGTAGGAATATGAAAAAAAAGTGTGGCTATTTTGTATTGGCTGTCTTGTGGAAGGAATACCAGTGTATGTAATTGTTCTGTGATGTAGGTTTTCGGTATATTTGAAGTTTAATTGTGTGTTGTCATTCCAAGTAATTAGGTGTAATTAGGAAGGAAGAGTGTTGATGGTTTGGATTGTTCTAGGGTGAACTATAATTTGTTGTCTAAAGAGTTGATAGGTGTTAGGATATGTTGTGGGTTGAATATTGTGTGGAATGGCTGAAAAATGTCATCGACATATCTGAACCAATGAATAGTTGAAAGCGAGTTTTTACGAGAAAAAATCGATACTTTCTAATTAATTCATAAATATAGTTATTACTAATGATAGGTGGAAAGTTGAAATCCGCTAAAATTTCAGGTCTAAACCCATCCTAGAATTAATCACTAAAATACAGAATCAAGTATAATGGAAATGAAACCAATCATCTACGCATCAGACAACAACAGCGTAAAATTGAATTGAATTCTTTTTGTTTAAAAAAAAATAGCAACAAATTCAACGTATTTTAGTATTTAAGTTAAAGAGAGATTTTTACATGAATCTTGTCATCGATGTTTGATGTATGAGCTATTAGTGTTGCCACTAAGAATTTTCAGAAAAATAACAACCTGCTATAAGTAGCACAAATATTCAGATCTCCAAAATGCATTTATTTAAGGACCGCTCACAGTGCAGCTCAGAAGACTTCACCTGAAGACGGCGCTTATATTCGTGCGAAAGCTAGTGTGGTGTTTTTATCAATAAGTTTCTTTGTACTTGATAAAATTTGGTTTGCTCAATGTATTAATTTTATTAAAGTTAACATTCAAAAGTGTCGCCTTCATCCTAAGATTTTAGGGCAATTTGACTCAAATATAATATATATATAATATACTTATATAATATTATACACACTATATATAGGTAATATATATATACTTATAGTATATATAGATATATATATTATATATATATATTATATTATATATATATATATATAAATATATTATATATATATATGATATATTATTATATAAATAGTATTCATATATATATATATATATATATATATATATATATAATAATTCAGATATAAAACGTTTAGAAAGTACATTTGCCATATGATACTTCAGATCTCAATCCAACATACCTCATAGTAGTATATATATATATCCTAAATATATATAGTTTATATGAATATAAGTATATATATATTATATATATAATATATTAATATATATAGTATATATTATATATATATATAATATATATATATATATATATTATATATAATATATATATATATATATATATATTGAAAATAATTTTCCTTTATAGCCTTTTAGAAGGTATTAATACAAATATTTATTTCCAGAAAAAATAATTATTTTCCTTCTTTGATTTCCATTAAAATTAATAATTTCCCATAATTATTTAAAATAATTTTCTGTTTAATTAACATTAATTGGTTAATCCTATTATTTAAATATATATAACCTCCGACATGTTTGTTTATTGGATTTCCCTTTTCCTGATCAGCTCTCATCTTTAAATAATTATCATATATATATTGCTATATTATAGATTATCTATATATATATATTATAGTATATTATATATTATTATATATATATATAGTATATACTATATATAATATATATATATATATATATAATATATAGAGAGAGAGAGAGAGAGAGAGAGAGAGAGAGAGAGAGAGAGAGAGAGAGAGAGAGAGAGAGAGAGAGAAATAATCTGTCCGATACATAAGAAGGGAGATGGAAGAATATGTGGAAATTATAGAACAATAGTATTGTTACTAAGGGATAGTAAAATACATATATGAGAGGATCTTTAAAAAAGATTAAAGATGGAGGTATAGGACAAGGTTGGAATATGGCAGCACGGTTTCAGACCAAGGAAAAGTACGACTGGCGTAATATTTTACATAAAGTTACTAACAGAGAAAATCATAATGTTGAATGGGAAGGCATTTGCTGCATTCATAGACAGAATAAATAGGGAGAAACTATAGAGAGAAATTAGTCGACAAATGGCCCGATGTATACCATACCAGAAAGCCTGATAGCAAACATTAAAAGTTTATTGCAAATCCAATATATAGGGTTAGAGGAACAGGAAGAGAGAAGTGGTTTGAAGTGAAAACAGGAGTTAGACAGGGAAGTTTACTATCGCAATTCCTCTTCTCACTTTCCTGGACGGTTGTCTTAAAATGATATGCATGATGGAGAATAGGGAGCACACGTTGGTTTATGCTGATGATGCGACAGTGATAACGACAGGAGCTCAAGACCGGCAAGAAGCTTTGAATAGGTGGACAGTGATGTACTGAAATCAAGGGTGGGATTCATACGATAATAAACGCAGAGAGAAAGGACGGAAATAAGAGATTGCATCAGAGAGGCGGATAGATGATAGGAATGCATACGAAGAAACAAGAGTTTTAAGCATGAGAGTCCGATTTAAGTATTGAGCGTGATGTTTGATGATCAAGGAAGACAAGATGAGTTGAAATAGGGAGATTCTCACAAAATGTGGGAATGCTATACCCGTTGCCAAAGGAGAGGGATACCAACAGAAGGTAAAATATTAATATATAAAAAATTCTGAAACCAATATTGTTGTAGCCACGGTTGTGAACGCGTGGACTAGCTGGCGCAATACGGGTACCAAAAATGAAGAATAGGAGAATGGGCGGGAGGATAAGGGTGCTTAGAATCATTTTAGCCAGGAGTAAACTGATTGGAGGGACAGAATGAGGAGGACTTTGGTGAAGGAGAGGATACTGGGAGTGCGACCTGTTTTTTTGAATGTGTGGAGAGAAACGCAGTTAAGCATGAGTTGGACACGGGCTCGAAAGTGGTGGACGAGGGGCAGAGATGATGGGAGTTATGTGGGACGAGCGCCACAGAAGGGAGGAGACGCAGCAGGAGACCGAGGATAGAGATAGATGGAATTGTGGCAGAAGGCTATACAACGTAGAGAGGCAGGAAGATAGAGGAGTAGAGGAGGAACGAAACATTTGAGATAGCATATTTGGAGAAGATCTGGATAACAGGCAGCCTGACCAGGCACACCTTAAGAAGATGATGGTACACATATATATATATAATAGTATTATAATTATATATAGTATTATATATATATATATATATATATAGAGTATAGCGATTTATTATCTATATTAAATATATGATATTATATATATACTATGTAATAATAATAAATATTAATATTAGCTATATATATAGAGTATGGTGAAGCCGTGAGTTAAGTTAGTCAAAAGCGTGGTATTCACTATATATAGTAGGGGCTGTTTTCTAAGATGTTCTTTCACACTGCCGGGTTTGAGAGTAGAGTGAGTTCGGCATATCACACATAACCTTTTCAGGTTGGCATAAGGTTTAAGAAGCCCGCAAGTTGGCTGAAAAGGAAGCTTCCACAGTAAGAGGAGTACACGGTCTGAGAAAGTATTTAAATTTACAGTACGCGTTATTCATTGGTGAAGTTATGTTTTAACATATTATTGTTAGTGTTAATGTCCTATAGGGATGACAACCCTCTTAATGCGCCCCCTAACCTGGTGTAACCATAGCCTAGCGTGACCTTTTGCCACGTGAAATATAAGTTGGTCATCTAGAACCAGGGCGTCGGAGCGGTACAAATTTTTTTTCCGGCTCCGAACTCCCGGTTCGCGGCTCATCATTTCTAAAAATTACCCGGACTCGACTCTCGGCTTCCGGCTCAACTCAAGCATTTTAAAATTACCCGGCCCCGGCACTCCGGCTCCGGCTCCAAGCTTTTAAAATTACGGCGGCTCACCCCACTTGCCGGCTTCCGTCATTTTAAAAACCGGTGTTCGGCTCCTCGGCTCCGGCTCCGCTTACCCGACCCCTTGGTTGGTAGTAGGCACTCACAACAGTTCCTGTGCTACCGATCATTTACGGGTGCTCACGAATCATTAATTGACAGGCAATTTTGAGGGTATAATTAGCTTTAAATCAGATGTTTGGGTCGTTAGGACATCTTTTAACTTAGAATTTTTAAGAGTCTCGCACATATAATACATGTTCTATAGAAAGATATTTGAGAATTGTAGAAACTACAGAAAAGGAATCGCTTCACTTTATCTTCCCTAACTTGCATTATCCTAATATCTTGCGGTCTGTTGCAACGATGAACCTGGCCTGTACAGTCTACGTAATATACTAAAGTTTATATATATTTTTTTTAAAAAAAATAAGACATAAAATCATAATTTTAGATTCATCTCCTAAACGTTTTAAGAAATAATATTCGATTTTTTCACGTCTCAATGCCCATATAACCATAATTTTTTTATTTCCTCAATTTTAGTGTTGTACAGCAATGGGTGCTTCTCTTGTTCCTTTCTCTTTTATCACTGTGTGGGAAATGACTCACTCACTCTCTTCTGCAGCCTTGGCAGCTTCGTTTATACTTTTTGGTGAGTAATTTATTAATAGATTTTGAAAGTACTTTTTAGAAGCATTCTAGAGTTTGTAGTATATTTATTTTTTTTTTTTGAAATTTCTTATGTAATATATATATATATATATATATATATATATATATATATATATATATATATATATATATATATATATATATATATATATATATATATATATATATTGAAATATATATCTATATATATATATATATATATATATATATATATATATAATAGTTAGTTTGTAAGTGGGAATTGGAGAACCTTATGCTGTTAATTTTTCCAAAATAATTGTTCGTCTGAAATTTAATCATTTTATCTCTGATGTTTTGCTGAATAAATACCTTCATTTAAGTATTACTTTTTTAGCTGTTTTGTTTAATTAGGGTCTCCATTCTCTATTATCTTTCCATTATATTTATGACCTTTGTCTTGTTTCTGTTTAACTGAAAATTTTCAAACATACAGTTCCTTAGCTAGACTTTTAAGTTTTGTTATTAATGCCTTTAAATATTAGTGTATGTATGTTTATTTATTTTTCTTGCTTTTCATACATTGTTTTGGTCTCATTAATTTGCTTTCTTCAGTTTTATTTATTTCCAAAGGTTATTTTTATAAATTTTTCTGATACTTTCATTTCAAAATAACACAAAAACATCTAATTATATGACTTGCCATTTCCATTTCATTGATTGCTGAGAGTTAAAAAGAAAATTTAATTCATAAATTCAATATAGGTTGATAAATCCAATTTCTTTAAGATAATATACCGTAGATTAGATTAGATCTATGGCCACTGAGCCTGTCATTTAATTGGGGCTCTCTGCCTACCGCAGATGTTGTTGAACGTTTTCTTGACTAAGTGGAAGTGAGTTTCACAGATTATTTGAGTTTTAATAAAAAATACTTTAGCTCGATTCATAAAGGTATTCTAGCCACTGCGGGTGTGGATTTAAATCTTGATTATAGAACTTTCTGCATAAGAAGCGATTAGAGAGAATGGTTTTTGTACATTGGGAAATAGGGGTACTGTTGTAAATATTGGCTATGTTTTTTTTAATGATCCCAATGAATTGCTGTGTGCATTTAAATTTGATTTTAATAAAGAATTTACAATTTCAAATTTTGGCTTCACATAATTTAAGTGATTTGTCAGTTGACACTACAAATTTCATAAAATTTAATGTTATCATTAAGCCTACTTATTAGTTTATTTCATAAGTTAATAATTTAATTCTTAAATAATAGTTACAATACAGAGCTAACTTTGATAGGTCTTAAGAGTCTATGCTCTATAGGGCAGTCCTACGTTAATTGGTTTATACTTTGAAGTTAATTAATAAAGATGGTACTTTTATTGTTATATTTCTCAAAGTTCTAACAAAGAAAAATTTGCCAACTTTTCTAGGATCAGGTAAAGCCAGGCATAGGCCAAGTAGCATGATAACCAGTAAGACAGTAACTCTGTCTACTAATTGGGTGGTCAGCTTCTCAGCACTTCCACAGCTGTTTCCACATCAGTTTAACAGTAATCTTTTCATAAAAATTTAAATTTTATGGTTAAAATTATAATTGTTAAAAAGATAAATTCCTTGCTTGTAGCCATGTAAATTTGTAGGGGAATTAAATTAATATGTAAATAAGCTAGGGTTTTAATAAAAATAAAATGATACCTATTACCATTTCTAACACTGAATTGCCTCTGCTCTCTTGGATTAAATGAAAAATATTTGATTTTGTAAAAATTATATATATATATATATATATATATATATATAGAATCGATAATATTTTAGCTATAAATTTCAATTAGATTATTATATGAATATTTTGTATATATATAATTCTATATATATATATATTATATATATATATATATATAATAATAAAAACAATAATAAAAATAAGCATATATGCTTGGACTTAAGAAAGGCATTTGACTCCGGTCCCAGAGCCAGGACTTTGGAGGATTGCTGGGGAAGTGTATGGAGGGAGGAAAGACTGAGGGAGCAATAAAAAGCTTGTAAAGCTTTTGTGAGTGTAAAGTTGTGGCAGTTATGGCAAATGAACTAGAACTAAGAAACTTTGTGTGGCCCTCTAGCAAGGAAAGCGAATGAACGAAGAAAAACACTCACACAGTTTGAAAATTTTAATAAGAAAAATATATGAATATAAGTGAAAAACAAATCGTCAGTCCTTTCTTTATTTTTATCAGTCGTCAACCGTCAGTCAAGTCAAAAAATATAAAAAAAAAAAAAAATAAAAAAAACAAAAAAAAAAAAAAAAAAAAAAAAAAACAATCAAATTATTAGGAAAAAATTATTATAAACCCAAAAATAAATTTTGATATACCACACTCCAGGTGTGAGTGTATATAATACAAATTTTAACCTACTATTACAATTGTAACCTAATAAATATAAATGTAATAAAAAATCTTAAGCAATAACAATACAATTTTAACCTAATAAATATCAATGTAATAAAAAAATCTTAAGCAATAACAATACAATTTTAATCAAATAAATATCAATGTAATACAACAATCTTAAGCAATAACACAATTTTAATATCAAAATTTTATATTATACAATTTTAATATAAAAAACAATATCCAATTCACAAAATTTAGGAAACAATCTCAAGGGGGCAATTTCCGGAGAAAATTTCAGGGGTTTTTAATTCCGGGTTTTTTTTTTTTTCGGGGTGAGAGATTTCAGGGGTTTCAATTCAAGGGTTGGGGTCTCTTCCAAAAATTCAAACTGCAGTCCAACGTGATTCTTCTCTTGAAACACAGTCGGACAAAAGAAGATGGGAAGAAAAACTCATTCCTCCTATTCCAACAATCTTCAATCACATCAAAGCAATCCAAGAAGGAAACACAATATGGAGCCTCTTCAATTTCTTCAAACAAAAGGAAAACCTCCAAAACAAGAGGGAGAAAAAAAAACTGACCATTGTGCTGACCAGTTTTTTTTTTCCAGTTCACAAACTGGAAAAATATAAATTCACAAAGGATAAAATATATACATATGTACATATATAATAATAATAAAAAAATAATAAAAATAAAAATAATAAGATAATAATAATAATAATAATAATAATAATAATAATAATAATAATAATAATAATTATTATTATTATTTAATATAAATAATAGTAAAAGTAATCATAACGATATAAATCAATTTAATATAAATTATTTTGGTAAAAATTGATAATTCTATTGATCTTAATAATGATAATAAAGATGATAATATTTATTTATTTCTAAATTTAATAATAATAATAATAATAATAATAATAATAATAATAATAATAATAATAATAATAATAATAATAATAATAATAATAATAATAAATTAATAAAAATTGTCAAAAACTTTTTTGAAAGATAACATTTACTAAGCCTATAAGAAATAATCTGTAAAATAATTATTTTAAAAATTAAAAAAACTTCTTCTTGAAAAATTACTTTTGTAATTGAAAGCTATAGTTTAAAGCAACTTATTTTCACTGAAAAACATTTATATCATAAATAACTTATTCACTATATTTCACTATTCATTACATTAAATAAAAAATTCCCCCCTTCACTTCACACCCATAATTATACTGCACTGCATTCCGTTTTGATGGACGTTCATTCTTCATTCTTCCAACCCAGAACCTAAAAAACTAAAGAAAAGAAAGAGAAATTATGAGACAAAAAACAAAAAAAAACTAAATAACCACATCCCTCCTACCTAAGTTTGTCTCATAATTCTAACCCCATCATTCACCATAGATTCATAACACTCTCTTCATAACTCAATCATATTCTTCTACGAAAAGTTTTAAGAGGAATTTCCAATCTGGCTTGGTATATAATGGTGTACGGCGGACGATTTGGCATGTTTGGATTGGGAGGAGGGTCTTTGGAGAGGACTTATTGGAAAGTTTTGCCAGAAATTTGAAGGAGATTGGTTTAGAAATGAATACAGAAAAGACAGTGATAATTAGAGAGTGGGTAGAGAGGATGAGGGAGAAGTGGAGATTGTCATTGATGATGAAAGATTGAGAAATGTGGATCGGTTTGTTGTGTACCTGGGTGGTGCATTTGCACGCAAGGGAGGATGTGTTACGGAGGTGGAGGCAGAATGGAAATATTGGAAGAACAATAAGAGCGGTTATATCATTATGAAAGATGGTGCGATGGATATAAAGTTGAAAAAGATAATATTTGATAGCATATTGGTACCCACATTGACATATGGAGCAGAAACATAGAGCATTACAACAAGAGAGGAAAAAAAAGGATTGAAACTGCCGAAATGAAGGTGTTGAGAATGATAGTGGGAAAGATGAGGAGAGATAGAGTGAGAAACGAATGGGTTAGAGAGAGAGTTGGTGTGGTGCCTGTGTTGGACAGGATAGATTCGGCGAGACTGAGATGGTGGGGGCATTTGGAAAGGATGCAGGTTGTGGGACGAGTCGCGAAGTAGAAAAAAAAGAAAAAAAAAAATGGTTGGGGTAGGGGAGTGGAAGGAGTAAAGCGAGAAGACCGAGGGGGAAGATGGAAGATTGGCGTGGTGAAAGCCCTGGGAAAGACATGGGGACTGCCGCGATGCGCCAGGCTGATGGAATGGTAACTTCTGGAAAGGACTGCGTGGAAATCGATGTTGTCTCCGCTGACAGGCCGTATGCCTCCTTGAGGGTAGACGTAAGATGTAAGTAAATTATATATAGTATTTATATATATATTATATATTATATATATATATATATTATATATATATATAATATTATATTAATATATATATATATATATATTATATATATTATATATATATATTATTATATATTAATATATAATATATATATATATATATGGGGGAGGAAAAGAATTATCACAATCGTATGTCCTGGTCGTGTACGTAGAAAGTGACTAAGGGACGGGAGTGTTGTTGGGTTGGCTGCCCACTACCACCTATCTCTTTGCTAGGAATTGCTTGATGCAAGCCTCGAGATGATCGTTGATCGCCGTAACGGGCCTTCTTAATTTTCGGCGAATTGTCATGAATCGTATGGGTACATGAATGTCAAGAATTTACTAAAGCCAAAGTTTTAGGTCTTACTCAAGTGCTTCAAAATGATACCTATATCATCTTTATCAGTTAAGTAGAAGCTGAAATATTTAACTTCAAAGTTTGCCTTGACCTCTCAAAAATGAAACTAAGTCAAAGTTTCATGACCTGTAACTTCGAAACAGTTTGACCTAAGAACTTAGGATAAAGATCATTCTCATTTTCTCAATAAGATCTATCAGGATGCAAAAAATCATGAAAATTTAAGAGGTTAAGTGTTTTTCAGTCCTAAAACCAATGCTTACATCATCAAACATGGATAGGAAAGATACTAAAACAAGATCTCTTATTATGATGACCTGATAAATTTTATTATTATATATATTTATATATATATATTATATTATATATATATATATATATATATATATTTATATTATATTATAATATATATTATATATGTATATATATATATATATATATATCAGAGTGGGGCTTGCGCCTATGCGCACTATCAATTCGGAAGGCGCATAGGCGCAACAATTTTTAAAAAAGGCGGACTAAGCATAGGAGCACAGCCAATTCTCCGCTCCTATAGCCGCGCCTATGAACAGGAACAAAGCATTTTTTTTACCCTTAAAGTTAGAACTTAGAAGCATGGCTAACTTATATTCTAAAAACCAGGTTGTAAAACTTTTGTATATATATATAATATATATAATTATATATATATATATATATAGTATAATATAATATATTTATATATATATTATTATATATTATAATAATATATTATATATATATATATATATATATATATATATATATTATATTATATATATATATAACTAGTCAGTAATTTCTTAACTACAAATAAATTTTCAACTATGGCTTTGAAAATTTGCAACTTCTGCAGCGCTCGTGCTGGCCTCCTGGGGGGAAAAACATGGACCACAAGGACATGGAGGAGGAAGAGGACGGTAGATATTAAATTTTGTTTTAATTACAAAAAATTAAATGTGTTTTTCTTCCTTATAAAGATGCTGTATTATCGCACTAAAAGTTTACCTTGAAAATAAAATTAGCGACAGGCACCGGCTACGGCGCAAAGGCGCATTGATGTGGCAAAAATATAGGCGCATAGGTCCGGCGGCATAGGCGCAGGCGCACTTAAAAAAATTAGAGGCGCGCCCAGCTCATTATATATATATATATATATATATATATTATATATATAGTATATATTATATATATATATATATATATTAATATATTTATATATTTATATATATATTATATATATATATATATATATATATTATTATATAGTATTATATATTATATATAAAGGTGGGCACTGTTAATGAGAAAGTTAACGCCGTTAATCCTTAACAAAAAATTAATGGCATTAATCATTAAAGCGTTTATCGGTAATGAATGTAACGAAAGTTAACGTTAAATCATTAACGTTAACCGTCTTCCAAATATGTAGGCAATAGTAAATAATAATTGTTAATTTTCTTTTATTATTGCAAGAATTATTAATAATAATAATAATTAATAATTAATAATAATAATAATATAATAATAAATATAATGGATCTTCAGCCTTTCAAACTTAAATAAATTTAGCAATGAGAGAGTGAACAGAGACGTCTTGACTCTTGTCAAGTCAATACTTACACCACACAAATTATCATAATATACTTAATAGTATTTTATTGTAAAAATAATAGGATATACCAACTTACAGTTTTATCAATATGTTTTATATTTTAGTAAATACCGTACATGGGTCCTGTGTTACCTTTGAACCGAGTGTAAGCGGAGATGCGTGGCTGAGTATCTGTCCTGCCATAGGCGGTCCGTATTCCTATTGAATAGAGCACTTTTTCATAGGTTTAAGTCGCGTATCTTTTGCTTTATCGTTTGGTTCGAGTGGAACACGCTTGGCATACCGTTGGCGAGGGCCCGGGATCTAATCCTGGTAAGTGAAAACACTCAAGGAGTTTATTTTATCTATTACAAATTTGGAACTGCGGTTTAATTGCATTATTTTCATCTATACAAATTATACTCCGATCTAGAGTTGTCTCCTTACATGTCCTGTCCTGTTTACCTTTGACCACGAGTGTAAGCGGAGATGCGTGGGTGAGGTATCTTCCTGCCATAGGCGGTCCTTATTCCTATTGAATAGAGCACTCTTTCATAGGTTTAAGTTGCGTATCTTTTTAGTCATCGTTGGTCAAGCGGTAACACGCTTGGCATACCGTTCGCGAGGGCCCGGGATCTAATCCTTGTTAAGTGAAGAATCACTCAAGGAGTTATTTTATTTATACAAATTGAACTGCGGTTTTTTGCAGTATTTAATATATATATACGGTATATATATATATATATATATTATTATATATATATATATTTATATATATAATATATATATATATATATATATTATATTATATATATATATATATGGCACGTTGTTTATTTGAAAACACTTGATAAATTGGGACGATTACGATGACGATTTAATTGAAAAAGTATATTTTAAAAATTTTCTATGTTTTTAATTAATTAACAAAATTTATAATAAGGAAGAATTAATTTTAGTGTTCCTTTCATTCTTATTTAAATGTTTAAATTTACATTAAGAAACCGCATTAATACATAGAAAGTTTTCCTGGTATTCATTAACATCTTGGTTTTGTTTTTAATAATTATAATGATAATAATTAATAATTAATAATAATTAATTAATAATAATATATATAATATATAAGTATAATAAATAATAAATATAATAATAAATAATGAAGTGAGTAGAATTAAGATTGAAAAGTTAAGTGAACAAGGTAATAGGATAAGTATTTAGAAGCGCTCGCAAGTAAATCAGTTGAAAGTTGAACAAGTTTAAAAACTAAACAAATCTGGAAAGTTAAATGAAGGAAGCAGTGTAGGCAGTGCAAAAGAGTAATGAATGTGCTAAAAAGCAGGGAAGTAAGGAATGCTAACAGTGAATGGTTGAATGAAGAGGTTTGATGCAAGCAGTTTAAAAGTAAAAAAGAAGCAGGGTTGAATTACTAAAAGTCAATGACGAGGTTTCAAAAGAATGATGCTTGGAATTATATTAGGAGAAAAAAAGGAATACTAAAAAGGTGTCTATGTAGGAGGTAAAAAAGATGTAAATGGAACAGTTTGTAAAGAGGATAAGTAAGGACTTATAAGGAAATATGTAACTTCTGGAAGGAAGAGTGAAAGGTTAAGAATGAGAATAATGGGAATCTGCTTAGAATAATGAATAGGGGATGGTCCTTTCGTAACTGGCGCGCGCGGAGCGCGGGGCGGGTGGGGGGAACCCTCAAAAATCTGCATTAACATGGCAGTAATGAAGAGATGGTAGTGACTGTGTGTAGAGTTGTGATGGTGCAAGAAGGAATGGTATTTTGGGGATGAGGTTATTAGTAAGGAGGAGGTAATGTGAAGAGTGAGAAGTTGAAGAATGGTAAATCTGCAGGTAATAGATGAAATTGCTGATGAAATGATCAAGAAACGGGGGCGAGATCGGTGATTGAGTGGATTTCGAAATTCTGTAATAAAGCATTTATGGAGGGTATACTTCTGAGGGATTGGAGGAGAGCAGTAATAGTACCCTTATATAAGGGTAACTGTAGGAATTTTATAAGGGAATTAGTTTATTTGAGTGTTGTAGGAAGTATATGTTGGTATTTTGGTAGAAAAGGTGCGTCAAGTCACTCAAGTGACTGAAGGACTTGATTGGTGAAGAACAAGGTGCGTTTAGAAGTGGTAGAGGATGTGTGGATAAAATCTTTACATTGATACAAATGATTGAGAAAATGAGGAGGAGAAGAATAAAATTGTATTTAGATTTATGGATTTGCATCAGGCGTATGATAGGATTAATTAGGAAGCTCTATTGGTGGGTGTTAGATGATATATGGTGTTGGTTGATAGGCTTCTGAATGGAATCAAAAGTATGTCTAGACGATAGTGAAGAGTGTGTTAAGAAAAATTGAAGTTGGAAAGTGATGATTTATTAATAGCGGAGTGAGGCAGAATGTGTTGTGTGTCCTTGGTTATTCCCAATTTGCATATTGATGGGGTTTTGAAAGAATTATAGGTGGGGTGGGACAGAGGATGGTGCTAGAATATTAAGATGGAACTCAGAGTGGGAAGGTGGCCCTAAACCTATTATATGCGGATGATTTGTTTTGTGTTGCGAATCTGAAGAGAGTTTGAAGGATTGGTTAGAGAGATTTGGCAGGTGTGTAAAAGGAGGGGTTGAAAGTAAACTTAGATTAAGCAGTAGGTTATGCGTTTGTAAGTGAGTACAGTTCCTAAGTGTAGAAGGTTTTGTTAGATGGTTTGAGCAGTTGGAACAGTGTTTCTGAGTTTAAATATTTAGATATATGTTGGATTGATAAGAGAATGGATCGATGCAGAGCAGTAGTAGGAAAGTTTGTGAATGGCAGGAAGGTGGCTGGTGCAATTGAATCGTTGTTGGATGTAAAGGGACTAAGTCTTGGTGTGTTTAGGGTCTTACATGAGGGTATGTTGTTACCTGTGTTTAATGTTATATTAGGTGCAGACAACGGTCTAGAATTAAGGACGTATTTAGATCTAAAAGTACAAATGTGTTTTCAGATGGAATTCCTTAGGGGTGTGTTAGGTGTTAGAAAGAATTGTAAAATGAGGAATGAACGTATTAGAGAGTTGTCTGTGGTGTGAAGAAAGGGGAGTAAACGATAGAATAAATGAAAAAGTACGTTTGAGATGGTTTGGTCATTGGAAAGGAATTGGATGATAGTCGGTTGGTTAAGTGGATTGTATGGCGGTGAGTGTGCAATTGAATCGACAGGCTGAAAAACACTGACCACACATCATCCATGTAAGTAAGTTACACACTGTGTATCATGAGAGAAATTGTGAGTTGGGCATGAGGCGAGAAGAAAAACATAAGTAGGAGTGACTATGGCGGCGTTTTGTGAAGGGGTTTGGTTGTTGTCCCACTTGGTGCCAGGTATGAATTCCCACATTGACGAGTGGCCTAGTGAGGGTCGCTCGGTCCTGTGAAGCTTAGGGTGGATTTTTCTGGACTGAGGCGAGGGTATAAAGGGGACGGGAAGGCTGGTCTTTCTTTTCGAATTGCGTCATATTCTTTTCTACTACTTTTCTGTTTCTGGTGCATGTTACGCACCTTCCCAGTCTTGGGGAGAGGAATTTGGGTAATAATAATAATTAATAATAATAATAATATAATTAATAATAATAATAATAATTTAATAATAATAATAATAATAATAATAATAATAATAATAATAATAATAATAATAATAATAATAATAATAAATAATAATAACTAATAATAATAATTAATAATATAATAATAATAATAATAATAATAATAATAATAATAAATTTCTTGTTGATTAATTTTAATTTGTTTAATATTAAAAGATGAAAGATGGCTCCTTATAATTCAACTTAATATTTTATGTAATTTTAAGATATATATTAAATATCTTCAAAACATTGATTTTAAAAAATTTTAATATGCGAGAGCATAGACAGACATACAAAATTCTAGTTCTTTAAATTTAGAGCTTTATTATGATTGCAGAAAATATAATTTCCCTCCAGTTCTCTGGTGTAATATTTCTTTACTTAATCGTAGAAATTGACGGATGACGATTGTGAAAAAGTATGCCGATGACTATCACGATTTAATTCTCCCTCACTAATATATATTATATTATATATATATATATTATATATATATGATATATATATATATAATATATATTATAATATATATATTATATATATATATTATATATAATATATTATATATAATATATTATATATATATTATATATATATATATATTTATATATTAATTTAGTATATTATATATATTATATATATTATTATATATTATGTTAGCTGATCTGTTATATATATATATATATATATATATATATATATATATATATATATATATATATATATATATATTAGGGATGTGCCGAATAGTGAAAAAGAACCGAATACAGAATATTCGGCTAAAAGTATTCGGCCGAATACCGAATATTCGGCCGAATAATCACTTCGCTATTCGGCCGAATAGTTATTTCAAAGTTCGGTCATCCATTTAGGGAAAAATAAAGAAAACTTACACTGGTCAACAAAAAAAGGTGAAATTTTTCTTGGATGGACTTTTGTAGCAGATATATAGTAATTCGGAGGTGCTGATTCCATATATATTCTCGGATTTGCTGTATCACATCCCGTTTTCGTGCAATCATGGATCCCTATTTTTGCATATTCCCTAGGAATGACAAAATTCATGTGCGTACTACGTAGGCTGTATAGACGTTATCTTCCGCATATATCTACAATAGCAGCAAGTTTACTGCGGTCGATATTTGGGAAGCATGTGGTAACTTTAGGACGTCTACATGTATGGATGCAATGACCGGGATGATGTCTATCATCCATCTGAAATACAGTCGGATGGTCCGCCATTGTTCACCCAGGGTGAACTGAACGATCTTGTATGAGAGTTTGTATTTGCCGAAGTCTGTCCTGAGCTGTTGCTTCGAGGTTTGCATGAAAATGACTACTGGACCATGGACACAAGAGTAACATTTTAACACGTAACAGAGAAGCAGAGCTGCGGAGGCTCTTCCAGTCAGATGGTAACCTTGTGTATTGCAGTGAAGTTGCAGGCCTACTACTCGCTATGGGACTCCCAGCATACGATGCAGGGGAGTGGTGACTGTTTATGACCTTCCAAGAGCAGTTTAAAGTGTGTGGTTGTTACACAGCGACAACAGGTATGCTTCGGTTCCAGTTAGGGTACTCGGTACTGATGAGAGAGGAGTATGCAAAAAAATTCAGGACAGTTTGGAGAGGCTACAATATCAGGTATATGGATGGTAAATATGCGTCGAACTCAAAATGATAAACATTTTGCTTGGTCAGCAAGCAGATTTCACCAAATATCCCTGATTCCTGTGCTATTGGGACAGCCGGGAGGCAAAGGATCACTGGACAAAAGAGAATGGCCACCGAGGGAACCTTGACGCCAGGTGACAGGAACATCGTACGTGAACCACTTGTACAGAGAGAAAACATCATCTTACCTCCACTACACATAAAACTTGTTTGATGAAAACAATTTGATTGAGGCCCTGGACCATTGATCGGTGAATGCTTCCGCATATATATGCTCAACGTTTCCTGGTCTGGGTGACGAGAAGCAAAAAGCTGGGATATTTGATGGCCCACAAATACGGACACTCCTCGTGTGGCTGCCTTTGCTACAACAATGACGTGTTAGAGGCAAGAGCGTGGAATGCTTTTCAGATGTAGCACAGAATTTTCTGGGGAACAGGAAAGCCGGGAACCACTAACATTGTACAGGAACTGCTAGACAGTTTTCATTCTCATGAATGTAGAATGAGTATAAAGTTGCACTACTCACATTCTCACCTAAGAAAATTTCCGGATTACCTAGGCGATGTTAGTGATGAGGCAGGGTGAACTCTTCCATCAAGATACTAAAAGTTCATGAGGGACGTTACATCTTCTCTCTTCTTTTTT
>JABUQX010053137.1:0-5000 GCA_015478945.1 Trachelipus rathkii
CCCGAGAGCTTATATATATAATTAAATATATATACATTATAAATTATTTAACTTAAGTAATTTAAAGTGATATATAGTAAAATGCTTCCTTTAATAATACTATACTTGAAGCCGTATTAAATAATTCATACAATTTTTAAATAAAAATTAAATAAAAAAAAAGTATAAAATATCAAAAATATTAATGAACTCAATTCTTTAACAATTATATTAATATAGACATTTTAACTGTTTCAGAATATAAAAAACTCGCAAAGAACAACAGGACAATAAATTACACATGAGCATATTATATATATATGTATATAAATTATATATATATTATATTATATATATATATATTATATATTTTCTAAACATAAATGAAAATTTCTCTAAAATTTATATGTAACCTTTGTATTTTTTTCCAATCTTTATATACATATCTTGGATACTTATATATATATATATATAATATATATATATATATTATATATATAATTAAATAAATTAATAATTTGAAATAAAAAGTAAAAGACATTAGAAAAAATATATAAGATAGTGTTAATGACTTTAATGTTTTAACCTTATTGCCGAATAGCTTAGCCTAAGCTTTTAATATATATATAGTATATATATATATAATATACTATATATATATATATATTATATATATTATATATTAGTATATATATATAATATATATATATTATATAGTTCTATATATACTATAATTATATATATATATATATATAATATATATATATATTATATATATTATATATATATATATATATAAGTATATATATTATATATATATTATATACTATCATAGTATAATTTATAGTATATATTTATAGTATTATATATTTTATATTATATGATATATTATACTGGTATATATATATAATTAGTTAATAATATATATATTATATATATAGTATATATATAATATATACTAGATAATTTACAGTATATATATAATAATAGTATAATAATAGTATATATATTATATAATATATATTATATATATAATATTAATATAAAATATATATTATATATATGAAATTATATATATATATTTAATATAATATATCTATATATATCAATATTAGATAAGTATATTATTATTATATTAACTATATATTTATATTAATAACTGTAATATATGTATATACATTAATATATAAATATAGTATATATATATATATAATATTATATCTATATATAATATATATACATATATATATTAATTATATATATATATATATATATAATATTATATTAGATAATATATATATATATACAGTAATATTTATTTAATATATATATTATAATATTATAATATTAGTATAGTATAATATATATAATATATATATTATATATATATAATATGAATATAATATATATATATATATATATATACATATAATATAAATATTCTAATATATATTATATAATATAATAATATATATATATATATATATATATATATATTATATATATATAATATATATATATATGTTATTTATAATTAGTATATATATATTATATAAATAGGTATATATATATAATATAATTAATATTATATATATAATATATATATATATATAATTAATATATATAATTTAAATATATATATATATATTAATTATAAGTATATATATTATAATAATATTATTAATAATTAATTATGAACAGTATAATTATATATATAAATATATAAATATAATTATAATATATATATAATATAGTAATATTAATTAATTAATTATTATATATATGGTATATAATATATATAATGTTAATATATATATATGACTGATATATATATAATATATATATTATCAATAATATTAATATATATTATATGTATTAATATATAAGTTAATATAATATATATGATATACAGATTGAGGTCATCTGTATAGGCTTCTAAGGATTGGCTTGTGGTCATGCATTGAATGAAGAAGTCTAGTTATACGTTATATGTATATATATATATATATTATAATATATATATAATATTTATTAAATATATAATAAATATAATAATATATAATATAATACTTATTATTAATATATATTTTATTTAATATTATTAATTATAATATATATATATACTAACATGATTCAAAGCCCCATGTTTAAATATTAATTATTAAGTATATATATATATATATATAATATATATAATATATATTTATATATATATATTAATATATATACTAATATATATATAATATACTATATATATATATATGTATTAAATATATATATATATATCATAATATAGTATATAAATAATGTAAAATATTATATTTTATTATAAGATTATATTATTAATATATGATTATAATAATATATATAGTAATATAATTAATAAATAATATAATATATATAATATATAATGTAAAATGAATATTATACTAAATATATATATAATAATATATATATATTATTAATATAATAATTATTAATATATATAATATATATATATAATGATATATATAATATATATTTAAATATTTAATTATAATTTATATATAAATATAACTATATTATATATATATTAGTACTATATATAATACTATAAATATAGTATAGTATGCTATATATATTAATTATAATTATATATTATATATATATATATATAATTATATAATATAAATTTGCTTTTAATAATTAATTATTAAAATTACCATAATATTTAAATGAATAAAAATATATAAAATATATATAAGTATAAAATATATATTATAAATATAATATAAATATTATATAATATATAATATATTATAAATATATATTATACTATATATATTATATATATATATATTATATATAATATTATTAATTATATAAATAATATATATATATAGATATATATAAATATTTTTTATAATATTGCAATATTATAATATTACTAATATTAGGAATGTAAATATGATTAGAAAAAGTAGGAGAGATGGGGAAGATAAAAGAAAAACAAACCTCTCTGATTGGGGGGAACCTACTCGTTAGCCTCGTACGAATGAGAATCAAATAATATATTATATACTCAATATAGCGATGCTATAGTGATATACAATCACTGTGAATATGCTATATATCCTCCAACCCAAAAAATAGTTTGAAATCACAGGAACAGGTATAATCATACTGAAAGCAATCTCAGACTCGTACCGTCAAGGCGTAACACAACATGAGTGTATCCAGCCTCTATGTCCTATATAGTCTTTATCGTATCTTATTATAATTAAGAAGTGTAAATAATATTGCTAATATAATATTACGCTAATTAAGATAAGAATTATGTAATAAAAAAAGTGAAAATATAACGGGAAGATAAAGAAATTACTACCAAATCTGCTTATGTGAATTATGAAACCAGCGCCTGTACGGAATAAGTAATGAGACAAGAACCTGCTAGATGATCATAAATATACAATCGAGCCATTCACATTATAACCCAAAGAATGATTATGTATTACAAGAACAGTTAATAAGCAAACGATAACTCACTATCCGTCAAGGCGATTTTATTACATCAAGGTGATCCAGCCTGTTCTAATCCCTCGTCTTATATACTTTGATGTTAAAAATGCATATTAATCGCAATTAGAAATTAAATAAATAAGTAAACATATATAATGGGTAAAGATATATATAAAATTACTGCTCTCGTATAGTGATTGAGAACTATCGAGCTGTATTGCAATAAGAGAGTACAACAGTACTACTGATGCAATGCAATCATGAGCTATACTCTAACAACACTAAAAATAGTATGTGAGAATTATCAAAGGAAGTAAGTTATAAAAGTTCAATCACGAGCTCCACGATCCAAGGCTAACTAATCATACCCGAGGTTCAATCTCACAGTAAGTATGGAGATTATAATCCTATATCTTACATACCTACTAATTGAATATAATATGGTCTATCTTTTATTACGACTAATCTTCTAAAATTGCGAATTAATATTGCAATATTAACATCTTTAAAAATATAAAGAAACGATGAGGAAGACAGCTGTGAACAACCTTTGATAGATGTCGCCTGAGACGTGAGGATCATCGTTTGACATTAACTGATTTACTTATATATATATGATTAGAGTATACTATACATTTATGTAATAAAGCAATCGGATATTGCTTATTCAGCAAACAGGCGTTGAAGTTATCTAATCAATAAAGAGAAAGGCAGTATTAAATTTCTTTATCTATTCCCATTAATATACTTCTTATATATATTATTTAGAGCCATACTATAAAAATTTATCACAATTAGCAGATGATTAAATAAAGAAAGAACATTAATTGAAGGAATATATAAGAAATTACTACCTTCTATCTATGGATTGAGAGAGAACCTTACACTATCCTGTATCAGAAATGAAGGACAATATACCCGATGCTAATAACAACTGAGTCATATTACTACTTCAAACCCAAAAAGAGTTGAATCAATTGATAATCAGATTATCATAAAAGAGCAATTATCTATAATCACGAATCTAGTACCGTCAAGGCGCATCACAGGTGTCCAGGTACTTTCCATAATCTTATCGTTACTTTATTTTAATTTTATAAGATGTAATATTTTTAGAAAATATTAATAGCAATTAGAAGATGTAAATAATGGAACAATATTTAAAGCTAATAAGATAAAGGTTTTATATACCTTTTACTCTGGTGAAACGCATATGCGCCTGTTTACTAGAATGAGGAACTAGATATATTACCATTTTCGATTGCTATAACAGATATTACAAACATGAGTAGCCATGCCACTAATCAACTATCCTAAAAGAAGTTGTAGATTCAGAACAGTATTAAAAGCAAACGAGAGAACATCTACCGCAAGAGCGTATATAAACACAGAGTGTTACGCATTATGACCATGTCAATATCTCACTCATCATTCTTATTAATCTTTTAGATGTTAAAATTATGCTATATTAATTCGCAATTAGAAGATGTATTAAATATAAAGAAAGAGAATATATATATATA
>JABUQX010053137.1:12500-40000 GCA_015478945.1 Trachelipus rathkii
ATTTAAATACTACATGCAGAGAGTTGTACCTACTAATTATTGAAGTATTAATAGTTGTCCAGTATATATGCATCTATAGTCAACTTTATATTTGAGATATAAAAAATCCAGCTTTGTGAATTGTGCTATTGAAAAAGACAGCACTAATAGGTAAGAGAGACGGCTCAATAATTACATTTTTACTCATGTAACTAAAAATAAAAATAATAATATATAAATTAGTAATATATATATATATATATATATATATATATAACTAATATAATAATTAATATATATATATATTTATTATAATATATTAATATATATCATTAATACAGACTATAGTAAATATATATATAATACTATATATATATTAATATTATATATATATTATAATATATATAAAATATTAATCAATTTCAAGTTTATTTTATTATTACACGATGTCACCAAGCACTCACAGTGACAGAGAGCGCATATGTCAATATGGTGGCCATGAAGCATTATCATTCAAGAGCTTAAATGAATGCTGCAACTAGATTTCACTATATAAATATTATATATGAACGCTTACTGAGCCTTAACCCATTAATACATATCATTATTAAGAGCCTAAATATCTACTAAAATAATCTTACTATACATATATTACATTATCAATTTGGTGTTATATGTAACTCATATGTAAATAATACATAAATATAACATAGAAGCTATTTTTTTATCCTATTTACAATTGCCAGTCCTATTAGGGATATTATATCTAGTGATATTTTCTTACAAGATATATTTTACTTTATCTTCGTCAATATTATTAACATTAATTATTTACGGTAGTTGAATTACGTTTATTTCTCACCTTTACTAATTAGGTCCGAAATTACTATTAGTATGTGTATTTAAATAGCATTAAAATTGTGACAGTACGGCTATATACAATACACTATAAGGTTGGAATCTCTTGCCTTAATGTTTAATAATTTCTCACAAATTGTAAATAATATATTTTCTTCATTGGTCGAGGTCGATGGTGTTTTCTTCAAGCTATATTAATAAATGCAGGTGTTCGTATCTTATACGCAAAGGTACTCTATTGATTATTCACGTTTATGCTTGTTGAATCATTATCTATCTCACATTCTGTTGACTTCATACAGAGAAGTTTTCCTCATCATTATATTAGATTATGAGAGTAAGAATGTAGTACTAGAACTACCAACACACGCAAGCAGTTTCTGCAGCATGATTGAAGAATAGAAATACGCTATGAATGAGTGCGCACGGTGAAAAAAAGAAAGCATTAGGAATTATGAATGAATGACGTCGAACAATTTATGGGAAAACTCACTTAGATATTCTCTTTAAGAATTAAATAAATTATTAATTTTTATAATTATTAATATTACATTATTTAAAAATAAACTTCCTTTCAATAACTTTCATCCATCATAAACAAGGGCAATGCAATAATAATAAATAATAATTAATAAAATAATTAATAACTAATAATAATAATTGTATATAAAAATATAATATAACCTGATGCCGTAAACTATATAGATTTAAAATAAAAATAATTATAATAAAAAGTAAATATAATACTATATATTGTATATAAATTTATAAAATTATAAAAAAGTAATAATAATTAATATATTAATAATAATAATATTATAATATATATGATAAGCAATATAGTATTTTAGATAACTTAGTATATAGGATATATATAACTGATTAGATATATATATAGATAATATATATATACTATATAATTAGATATATATAGATAGATTAAGATTAAGTATAGTGATATAGATAAGATTATAATATATAGGATACAATATTAATAATAGATATATATATATGTTAAGTAGATAGGTAATATAAATGACCTTATTATATGTTATATGATAATTAATGATAAGATACAGACTTATCTATATGATATACTTTAGCTAAAGTACCTGAAATAGTAATAGAATTAATATGATAGATATGAAAGTATACATGAGATAGTGATAACAGTATATTAGATATATCTAGAAATTATGAACATTAAAGGTGCTTAGTATCTGATTTATAATTAAAGATTTAGTTAAATATTTAATTATAATACGTTATTAGAAGATTGCGCACAGTATTTCCACGATTGTATTATTAAGATAAGATTATATAGTATCCATAAAAAAAGAACTCATAGAAGTGGGATATAATATTGATTGGTGAGATGTCATTTGAGTTATGAATGGATGGTATGTCACAGTGATGGCACTTGGAAAATATATATGGAAATTTTAGAGTCACATATAAGAGGAGAAGTATGAAATGTAATAGAGATTTAAGATATTTGAAATAGAGATTTGGATCAATCTAATAGTCATGCGATATATAAGTATGTGAAATGTAGAGGTATAGGATCAGAATAGAAATTGAATGAAATGGATATGAGTCGTCGATAAAAAATAGTATGCGAGTGAAAAATAAAAGACAAGACCTTATTCTAAGGAAACTTAAAGAGAAGAGATATCAGAAATTAGAGAGATATTTTAATGTAATAATTCATTTTAGATAAAAAATTACACTCAATGAATGATTAAAACATTCCAACTTGTAGCGTGTCTTTCTTTAAGATCATGATAATGACTGTATTAAATAAATCATAATAAAATTAAATAATAATTAGATATTTAATATTGAATAATAATGAGAATATATGAAAGATTATAATATAATGAATAAATGATATAATAATAATATAGATATTAAAATAAGATATAATAATAATAAAGAATATATGATACGATTAATATATATATATATGATTAAATAAAATAAATAAGAGATTTATAATTAGATATAATAAATATAGATGATAGATAGAATTTCGTATACGCAATCATGGTGACGAGTATCACGAACTACGAATATATTAAAGATTATCACGATTTAGAATGATTGATGAAGAATAGAGATAAGATATGAATATAAGATAGGATTAAGAGATAATGGATAGATGAGATAGAGTATATAGATAGAGGTAATTGAGATATATAGAATAGGGATAGAATATAAGTATATAAGATAATAGAATATGTTATCTCAAAGATAGATAGACAGATTATCTTAGGAATAACAACACATAGGGTCGTTGAGACAGTACAGGGACTATAGAAGGTTTATACGCACTACGATAAGATGCGTAAGATGGAAGTATAGATAGATAAGATAGAATAGATATAGATTATGGAATAGGGAATATGATAGATAGATAGATAAGATTATAGATAGAATATAATGGTTGAGGTATTGATGGGATTAAGAAGTATATGAGATAGATAGATTAGAGGTAGAGATAGGATTGAATAGAGATGGAGATGAAATTTGAGAATGGATTATGAATTTGAAGTAAGGATGGAAGATTGAATGGGATGGAGTATAGGATGGATGGGCATATAGAATGTAGAATTTAAACTGAAAAAGAGGAGAGTGAAATTCGGTATTGTGTGATTGGAGATGAATTCGGGAGTGTGAAGTGAAATTTGGAGTAATGGTATTGATTGGATTGTGTTATGGAGATCTATTAAGAAAAGGAAAATTAGATGCATCGCAAGGATGCGAGTATGTTAATATCATGTAATGATTCTACGTATAAGAGTATGATATTTGAATTGTTATTATTGGATGAGAAGAGCACTTGAGAGTATAGAATATGTATAGTAGTGCAACTAAGTATAGGGACATATATCTGTATCAATATGAAGGTAAAAGAATAGTGTATAAGATTTTTGAGGAAAGAATAGAGTTAGATTAATTGATATTGGGATCTATTAGAGATCGATGGGGAATGTATTCATTATCTATCTAGTATAAGGCATCGAGTATGAGATAGAATAGATAAATAGATCTAGATAGGGAAAATGAGGAATAGATTTAATTGTGAGGGTTGATATTCATAGATTTAGTGTTATGACCTAAAAAAATACAAATTGAGATAAGATGGAGAAGTAGTTACGATAGAGTGATTGTAGGTAGTACTCTATACACACCACACATCCTCGACTGATATCATGAGCAGAAAACGATAGTTTAGCCATGTATGATATTTAAATGTATATGAGAAATGAGAATTAATAAGTGATGTAAGATAGAGTAGGACATAGATAGATAGATAGATTAAAAGTATACCCAAGGGCATAACAGGATTGAGTGAGGTATGTAATAGGGATAGATTGATATTGATAGGTAGTTTATTTTATCCCACGATTAGAGACTTGATACAGTACAAGAAAGTATCAGAGTTAGATCAAACTTGGGCGCATGAATACGCTCCGAACGTGAAATACAAATTCCTAGAGATACATAGAATCAGTATATGAGCTTATGTCCTTCGATAGATACTCGTATAGAAATATGATATGCACTAGAGAGTACATTAGAAAGAGAAATAGGATTCTGTTAATCCCTCGCACTAGAGGAGGTGAGGGAGACGTAGATACGTCAGTACATATGACTCACTATGATAGATACATGATCAATTACATCTCTCTTTAGTAAATCAAACATAGCAGCTTCTGGCTGGTGAATAATTTTAGGCCACATTATTTTACTTCGCAGACTTCATGTTATTATGAGGTCTGGTCAATTAATCGAAATCTAGTGTATTTTAATATTTTATTTTAATCTAGCGACATTACGAAGAAATCATCCAGATTTCACTATTAATCCCAACTCATTCCTATAGAGTAAATTTATACTTCTTATTAGGGTGTATTTTAATTTTTTGCACTCACACTCTATATTGTTGACGAAAATGATGGGCCTATTTAATTCAATAGTCGGACTCAATCACATGTTCTTAGAGTTCATTCTTTCACATCAATAGAAAGTTGATGTAAATTCTCTCTGTGCACCAGGGAGAGATTTGTGTCTCTACATATTGATGCTTGACGTTAAAGCTTGTTAAGAACTTTTGTTCACACATTTACTAGTGACTTAGCCATTTAGTATTACATACTGAGTAAATCTCATAGCTGAGACAGCATAGTCGTATATGGAATACTTCTCTACGAGTCTCTATATCTTAGATTTCGGTAAATTTTTTAATATCTATAATAAAGTCAGAGAAGAAGTGAGTATTCGGATTGGTGTTATTCAGCATACAGCAGTCACGACATTCCCACATTGATATGCAGAGGGAGAAAATAGATACTCGAATTCCTGTGTTAGGATAAGACTGCTTTTACAAGTTAATACATGATTTTGGTTGGATTAAGACGATTCATTAAAAATTTTTTATTACTTGGCGATGGTCAGTATTAGTGGGTTGCGCTCAGTGGCGAATTATAAGAATATGGGGTGAATATAATCAGTCGATTTACTAAAGAGAGATACATAACAGATACTCGTGAGTTAATCACTTGAAGATCTACCTACTACAGTTACCTATTTGGGTATTTGGGAAACAAGAAAGTTAAAGAAACTTATCTGCTCTGTCCTCTGAGAACTTGCCTAAGAGAGTTCTTCGAGTATCGATACCTTACAATTCTAGATCACGATGCGTGATATACTTTCTCTAACCGCGCAGAGACGTCTCTTGACCTCACCTTACGAGAACGGCAAATATATTCCTTTATATATGTAGTTTTAGGCAATATGACAATAAAGAGATCCATCACACACAAGACGACTCAGAATGTACAACACATTAGATTGATTACTAATTTGTAAGTTAATTTAAAATCATAATTTATCCAACATAAAGTATTTTCCTAATACGGATGATGTTAAAACATACTTCAAGATTGATTTGTAAATTTGACATAACTTAATTTTTTAATGGATATTCAAGCCTTTATCACAAGTCCGCAAAAAAACATCTATATCAACCATCTATTAAACGAGAGTATTTCTGACATATCAATAATGACTCATTGTCTAATATAAGAGAACAGTTATAATATTTCAAACATACTCCAATACACTAGGTTTAGAGCTTGTCCATCATCTGTATACTCAATGAAATGAAGGCCACCGTCGGGATCCTCCGGGCCGATAGGAGTTATAAGCAAGTTGGACTCTGCGTAATTAATTGTAAAAGCATAGTGTGGTAAAACAATTAGCAATGATAAGATAAATAGATTATAACTTATAAAAAGATATAGACTTAAAGAGGATAAGAACAGACTCAAAAACCATCAACAGAGATGCTTTTCGCACAAGAGAGGTACCTATTTGTACATTGTCTATGTGATGTAATATTTATGGAGAATGGGTTCGAAGAGAAGTGGAGTGAGGGTAATCATTTTGGTGGTTTGCAATCTCAACGAGCTGAATAAGAAACTTTATTTAGGAGAACCAATATGTTATATCTACCAGAGAGAATTATTAAGACGAGAATATCCTGTCTACAGATAACAGCATATCTATATCGAGTAAGAAATCTCACTAGTGAGAGATAATAAACTTGTGATAGTATATTAGCCTTGTATGAATATGTGTTTACCATTGCTGTAATGGAATTTACAATGATTAGGTGGAATAAATATAACCCTATATATAGTCACATTATAGATATGTTTATATGTATTAAGTGTGAGACAGAGGACATTAAAGCTCCATGCATTTGAGATTTAGACTGTCATTGGGTATTTTATGATTTCATGTAACTCTCTCGGGGAATAATATTTAAACGAGGATAAGAAGAATGATTCAGTTCGGGTGGAGTCGGTCTCTATATAGTCAAACGACTACGGATATGTGATCACCTCGGCTTAAACGGTTCAAATTTAGACGGAGTAAATATATTGGTCAGGAGGCAAATGAGTAAATTATTGACAGCAGTATTTTAGATCGTAGCACCAATCTCGACACACTATTAAAATGATTAAGGCTCAAAGTACCCAAGTTTATTCAGGACTTTAACATATCTTGTTTCTATCGGAAGCGATTATGAACGATACCACTTACGTAGTGCAAATTTAGGTTTTGTGAATTAAATTCTTGACTCACTTCAATATCTTTTTTGAGTATCACGTACTTGCTCACAATACATACAATATCCAGCACTGAAACACCCCGCCATTAACAATTATAGGAGGCCTTGAGCCCTCTGATTAGGATAGTTGGATGGACTAATTAAAGTACAATAATAAAAAATAATAAAAAAAAAAAAATAAAAAAACAAGCACTTTTCCAAAGGCAATGAGAGCTGGTGATTAACTGCGTACGTCATCCAAATAATGAAGTAGTCGGAAAAAGAAAACACGAGGAAAATATTTTATATATGCATAGATAGGCAAAAAGATTAGTAATAGATAAAGAACACACAATAGAGGATATGAAACGAGAGGGATTTGTAGTATCGAGTGTCATGCTTGAGAAGTACGATGCGTTACTTTGTACAGATCATACTTTGTTTTCTAGGACTGAATGGAGAGGAGGAGTGGTGTGTAAGAATTATAAGTTCAACACTTCCACTTATCTACCGGAGAGGTATCTAATAAAATCAAAATTTCTCATACCTATCAAAATAATAACACTTAAATAATACAATTTTTTTTTAGAATACTAATAACAGTTATTCAGAATTTAAATTTATTTGTTACGCCTACATTTTTTAAAAAATTTATATTTTATAATGCTTCAATTTATTTAGATATATATTAAATATTAAAACTCAAATGGAACAAACAATGTCATTATATAATGTATGACATACCTTATATAATATATATAAGTAATGTTGGAAATAGAACGCAAATGATTCTATCAATTTAGGACATCCGGAATGGAGGCGAGTTCTTCGAGTTATATTTAAGGCATGCTACAGCGATGTGAGAGTGGGGATCTAGAAAACTAAACTACTAACCACAACAACTCAAATAGCGATACGTCGAAAGCATCAGCTGTTGCTATGTAGGAATGCATACATTCGTCTTCAAACTAATAAGACGAAAGACGCCATCGATTCTATTTCACAGGTCTAACATGTTCGGTTTTAAAATCGTAACTGAATATGATTGCATTGACTCATACTTCTTGAGCTCGAAGCGAGCCTCATGTACTTTACTGGACAAAAAGGGTGGCGATGGCATCTTCACTTTCACAATACATTAACTAAGAATAGGCACGAGTTGCCTTTTCGCGGTCGAGATGATGTTAGGTTTGTATTCAACTAGGATTGGAATGTATTAATATACAGAGTACGGATAAAAAAATAAAAATATAAAAAATTAAACATTCACAAAAGAGAGGAATCGTTTTACATTAAGACTGCTTAATATCATATCAGTATGACCTTATTCATTATAGGATTCGATAGTTGCTAATTATCTAGGTTTTCACTATATCACATAATAACTTATGGGGATCGGAGAAGCAGGAATATATATTTAATCTCATTCAATTTTTTAAAAAAATTAATTATTAGAGAAAAAATTTTTTACACAGATTACAATGAAATTGAATCTTAATTTCTGGTACTTTATTTTTTATTGAGAGTGAGAATTCAAACTTTCAAGTAAAATATATTACTCCAATTTATGTATACACAGGATGGAAATTTTTTAAATGCAATAAGGAGTATTACATTCAAGCGGACCTAGCATACATGAATTGGTAAGGTTCTATTATAGCAATATAAAGGATGCAGTTAGCTTTAGTATCTAATGTAATTTTGAATACACTTTATTACACACGACTAAATATTCACTTTATGAAATAAGTATACATATAAGATTGTAAAAATAGATATATTAATACAGAGATAAAGTGAGATGTGGCAGAATTATCGAACTATCGAAATAAGGATTAAATGTGATCTTGTACAAATTCATGTAATTTATATGATGTACAGTAATTCCATTGTTCATAAATTATAGTTACTCAACTTTTTGCACAAAGAGGATTTGAGAGTTCATAGCAAGTGAGGGGAAATGACATATATCACTCAATTATATACAATCACACTACTGAAATATGCTAAGGTGAGACGTTCCATCAAAACTTGCAAAATATTTTATCTTTATACATTGAATGATTATTATATTTTAATAACATTTCACTATTCTAGAATTAATATTTTTTTAAATGCAAAAAAAAATAACATTAAAAACACACCTAGAAAAAGAGACCACATGGCTATAAATATAAGTAAAATTATGAGTTCTTATTAACTATCTTATTAAATAGTTTAATCTTCTTAGGGTACAACACTATATGTCTGTTGCAACTATTGTTGTTGAGATTCATACTTGGAAGGATTATTGGGAAAAAATCGTGGCTAATCACGTCCATAAAGGTATACACCAAACATTTTCGGCGGTGACAAGAGAGCGCCTTCTGATGAAAGGAACTATAACCGATAATGCAGTAATTCACCAAATTGATTATCCTCTAATCTGGTGAATACTGTCAAACACGAATTGTCTCTAATCATCACCATTAGCTAATTTTCTTGATTGAGGTCACTGGAGTACTCAAAAGGGTCGAAATACAGTTACTAGTGGCATTTTTGGAACTAGACGATCACGTGACGAATATTAATATAGACTAGTTATACATTTTTGCATTATCAACCACAGACCATCAACTAATAGTTAAAAAATTTTATTGTAAATTCTATATTTCTTTTATTGAGAAACACAACGCATTTTGAAATGATTAAAGATATTTTCCTCTAGTTTTACACATACATATTCGAATTCTTCAGCAATAGAATATATGATATCCAATCAATAGATTCAGTTACTCGGGTGTAATATATGAATAAGTATTGGGAGTGGCGTGTCACTAAAGAGTCTACAGACTATCCTGGATAGGTTAGAATACGGATAGGATCACGCCTAGCATAATGATCATTCTCTGAGAGTAACTGTCACCTGAATGATAGTATTCTCATTAAGAGTATAGATTTAAGCACAAATAATGAGCATAAATAACTATCAGATATCTGAATTCATTTCGTAATTTTTTTGGTGGGAGAGGGTAGGTTACATTTCTTCTTGAAGTTTAAAGGCGAATTGTAAGTCCTAAGCACGGTGAAGAAATATCTTCAAATTATTAACCACTCTTGTATCTGAGAGCATGAAAAACGTCCAATTTAATTGTCTAGGAACGAGGGACACGATTTTGATAAATATATACTCACTTAGAGAGCACGATCAGTATCAACAAATTTAAAAGATTTTGTTCGAGGTAAGACACGTTATTATAAATGTTACATATGACATAATAAACACAGCTTGTATAAACTCGAACCTTTGGAACTGCATTCATAATTGTTATTACATTTAACTTTTCTTTTATTGGTGGGTCAATCGAATCTCTGACACTCTCAGGGAGTATGTCATCCCCCTGTTTGTGGCGTAGGTGGGCTAGAAGGTTTATGGGGACATAAATCTTCCTGAGTATCACTATCCCTTACGCTACAAACACTATGCTTGCACTGAGGTGAGAATATGGAGAGTATAAAAGCAATCTACCTATGTCATACAAACGGACATGAGCAACGTTAATATACGATATACGTATGAAATAATTGAGTGGAAACCATATATTTAACGGGAGGTTTTCGACACTACGGGGTGGGAAGACCATAGAACTCAATCGAAACGGTCCTTCATTTGAATATAACTCTGGCTTCAAAAAGATACTTCATTCGTCTTATTCGTCTTGATGTTGTCAAATCGTCCACATTCTGATCGCGGTTAGTTCTACACACATTGATGGGTTTCTGAACAAGTCGCTCCATTAGGACAATATAGTGTTATACTCGGAGGATGAATAGGTGACAGAGTAACGAGCTACGATCTTAGAAGCTGTTCCAGGCGTTCCAATCCCAGCCACACCCATATTCTCAGAATTGTACAAACCACCAAATCCAAACCCAAATTAAATATGCTTTAAATATGATTTAAAAGGGGGACAGTCAAACTGCACCAACCATAGTCCACGACTCATCCTGTGTTCGAAATCTTTGCATCGGCTCTCATTCGCCACTCCTGAGTCTGTGAGATACTCAACATGGAGAGATCAATTCATTAGAATATTAACAGTCCAAGCATGAGCATGCAGAGATTATCAATGACTATGTTATGAAGGGACAGCTTTGGGGGTGGGGTAAACCTCGCGATGACTCCTCATATTCTGTGTCTGGAACAGGAGGTGACCTCGAGACTCACGTCTGCTCAGGAGAGCTTAATAGATAATTCTCCTGACGTAGTGGTGCTCTTTTTTTCAGAGCTCGCATATGCACCATCACCTTATAGGCGACACACGACAGACCATGAGAACACACATTCTAAACTCAGACTATCTTAATCTTTAACAATGTGCGCGTAGATGTCAGACATTAGATTACAGCAGTACATTAAGAGAAAATATTTTTTGATCCTCACTCATACTTATGTAAATCATCCTATCAATCTCAAGAATTCTATTAGTTTATGTGTCTGACTCACTTAAGAAAACCGACCTTTTAGACCACTTTCTCAGACATCGTTCAGCTGTTAATAGAGGGTTTACTTACTTCGCCAGGATATGAAGAAAATAAGCAATAGACACGCTGTTTAATCAAAGCTAAGTATTATATATAGAAAAATAGTATTCAATATGAGTGTCTAGTAATTTTTGTGTAATGGAGGTTAATAACTACATATATTTTACGCTGTAGGGTTTCACATATGATTCCCATTGATGATTACTGAAAAAGCAGATATTTAAGTAGGGTTTATATCCACTATATTTATTGACAATTATTGTTTATTTTCTATATATCCATGCATTTTAGAGATCTATTATCGTATCACCTAGTGAGAATTTTTACCCCTTCTTTAGGTAGTTATTTCTGTGGTATGTATGTATCTAGTCTGCTATATACTATTTAAATACAATAGTACTTCATTATATATATGCTTATATATTTAAGTGAATAATATATTAAAAATAGAAGACACCGACGATTTAAAAAGGTTGACGTGTAGCGGAGATAAGGAGACTTCATTATACGAGGAAAGGTAGTCATACATAATATATATTTGAGAAATATTACTATCTTAATATTATTCTCTATTATTTGATTATCATTCACATGATTTAAATAAAGGTCATACGTGTATAGTAGTCAATAAGTGACTGTTCATTATGCCAGTATTCTTATATGAGTGAGTTACCTCTATGATGAGAGTGATTATAGAGCATATATCCGAGAGTGTATTAACCAAGTAAGGATTAGATATAGAGTTGATATTATCATAGTATCACCTAAGTTATGTAGATTAAACGTATATAATCAGTCATTTATGAAACTCGTCGAATAGATTAGTACTATCGAATGCAAGAGAAATTTCCTAGTTTCCAAATTTACACAACATCAGAGGAGTATAATGAAGGTAGTTCATATATTATTACACACCTTAACTAGTATTTAGGCTCTTAAAGTTATATTTATAGTCTAAATACTATTACGTATCCATTACTATTATATAAGTCAACGAACCTTAAGACAGAAAAAAAAAAACATTAAGGTAACATTCAATGTTAAAGGTATCTTTGTAAGGCCCCTGCGATTGTTTCTAGAATATAGAGGTCAAACTACGGTACTAATCATTAACACTAGAGAACTCTTGGAAATGTTCATATATCATCTTCCACTATACCGAGTCTCGTGTATGTATAGTTTTATTTAATTAAACTCAAGGGAGATCGTCGAAAATCTATAAATCACACATAACTTTGGCAAACACGTGTTGGTGGCGCTAGGGTGGAGATTTGGATTAGCGACTCATTATAAATGAGTGTCGTGATTTCCTTAGTCCCGCCAGTGGTTATCCTCTGAAAATGGGATAAAGCACGTTACAATCATATCATATATATAATTAAATATAATATATATATTATATATATTAAGTTAATATATATATATATAGTATATATTAATATTATATATATATATATATAATATATCTATAATAATATAATATATATATAGATAATATATATATAGTATATATATATAATATATATTATTTTTTATATATATATATTATAAATTATATTATATATATTAATATATATATATATTAAATATTAATAATAATATAATAATATATAATTAAATTAATTATATATATAATATATATAATAAATATTATAATATAAACCTAAAGTTATCGGAGCTCACCGGTATTGAAAGGCGTAGAGTAGTCAATTATAGGGGCTTTGTATAATTTCACCACAATACATGAGACATTAGTTAGTACCGCTAGTATAGATTAAGTATGCCTATGTAGATCATATTTTAGTCATGAGGATAGTTACTAAATCAGTGAGTCATCCTTTGCTATCGTGTCGTTATCATAAATTTCAGATATCGTAGTCAGACAAAATAAGAATGCTTGAGCGCCTGATTCAAATTTGTCCTAGCTATCTAATATCCTGTAATCTATATAATCTTAGTATGATTAATATATCGAACTACTAAGTTCTAATTAGACAACGTAAGTTCCCTCGTTGTAACTATATCATAACACACGTAAAACACATAAAACAAGTTCATTGCTTACTATATATGATGTTAACGTATGTCTAGTGAGCTTTATGTTTACTAGATTATGAACTTATTGTAATAGTATCTATAAGTGTTACTCGTGATAACTTCAAGAAATATTAAATATTGCCGTGATATGTTATAGATTAAAAACAAAAAAACTTTCTAAGCAGAAAATTTCAAAGAAGAACATTATTCAATGGTAACAAAAGCAATGTTTTCTAAGGAAAAATATATATTTCTTTGTTCTGATCTAATTATGTAGAGTAGTAGTCATATTATATAAATAAAGTATATGTGTTTTCAGGAATGCGATTATGATAATCATACATTATATATAATACTATAATAAATATTTTTATTTTTTTGTCGTGAGTGAGTATAAATTGATATTGTTAATATATTAATACCTGCCCAATAAGCGTGATCAAGTTTTAGTGAGTCGTTGTTAAATAGTCTGATAAAAAAGCCGTTAAATGTTATTCTTGGTTGCAAATGAGTATTAGTAGTAGTATAATATAAATATAAAATATTTAGAATATATAAGTAGAGACTATAGAATCTTTGCTCTAATAAATGGTTGGTGTATTATGACATAGTAATAAAATTAAGTTTATAGTTTGTATTTAGTAAAAGAAACTGAAAGCAAATAAATAGCTCACTATGAGATAGAAGCAATGTATTTTTATCCATATAAATTTTAGATAATGTGAAGGTTATTCTAGTTGAGAGATGCCATCTATTGTGCAAGTGATACGTATTTGATGTCTGCCTGTACTTCTCATACGCGGATGGAAAGCTAGAGTTTGCGATATCTTAGCAGTAGCAGTTGGGTTTTTTCTACCTGGGGGCAAGTTTTTCTTTTCTATATATTTAAAAAGCATAAAATCTCAGTGGGCATATACACGTTAGGTGGGCGCAAATGCTGAGATTGTTTCGCTGGTATTATAAAGTTGACAGAGTACCTTTAATATCGCATTTCAGAATTCTCTGATATAATTCTATCCCACAAGTGTTTGACTTGCTCATACCTGGAATATATAGATTGAAGAATAAAAGACTAAGTTAATGAAGGTGTTATACTTCATTGGATAATTAAGTTTATTAGTCTGGGCAAGTATTATATCTTTGACTATTATAATTAATATGTACCTATTTGCAATATATGTATTTATATATTAGCTCGGGGATACATTATACATATATGAATACGTATATATTAATTAAATAATTATTATATGTATGATATATATGATATATATTATAGCTTAAGAGATAGTTTAAATAAGTAGTATATAATTATAGGTATTGATATTATAATAAATAATGATAATAATATTATATTATAGTAATATGTTTTTAAATGCATAGGTAATAAAAGTAGAAAATCTGTTATTTATTACCCCCTTTACCCGCCCTCTTAATAAAGTTATATCTGCGGAATGAAAAATTGGGGTGTCTCATTGGGTACTTAGTCTTAATTACCGCCTTAATATCAGGTGCATGACCTATATAATATAATATCGCCTTTGGGCCTTAATATATATAGTAAGTATGTTATTCAGCAAAGATATATATTAATATATTGTTGCACGACTTTTATGTGCTCGTGGGTCTTTTACATAATATTACAAGCGCAGACATAAATGCGTACTGCGCTGATATTTTAGCCGACCAGTCCTGATCAATATCTGATGCTGAATGACACTATCATGACATACGGTATCCCATTCAGTTGAAGCCTTTACTACTAGAAATATAAGCTTAGCTTAAAAGCTAATTACATTATACTTACTATATTATTTTGAATACTGTAGAGCTTATATTTACTTACTGAACTTTATTTGATCGTTCTATCTATAGAGTTACTAAGATACGTATTTCATAATATTATAGAAATAATATAATTAATGACATAATACTTATTAATAAAAAAACATTATAAAACTTATTCCTCGTTGAATAATTGACTAAATATGATTAATACACTATATATTTAATAAAAACAAGTAAAAAGTAATAAAATAACAATAATAGCAAATAATAATAATAATAAGTTTAAAAATTTAGAATATATATTGAATGTGTGTTTGAATTTGACATTGAAAGTACAGTGATGGATAAGTATTACGTGAATTTATAATAATATATAGTGTATTAAAAGCTAAATCTGATACCATAGATAAATAAATAATGAATTCATTATTTTTTTTTTATATTAATTACATTATGAGACTGATATTACAATATCTATCAATACAATTATTTCACCTTAATGATCCAAATAATTAATAATAAGAATAATAAAATGAGAACAATAAATTTAAGAGAGCCTATATTGTAATAAAAAACGAAGAGCCTAAAAGTATTATATATTTAGAAACACTAAATAATGAAATATAAAAAAAATAAAATAAAATTATAACAGAATTCATTGTGCCTTTAGATTAGGATTATAAGTGCATATAAATTTAGGTACTTGTATTAGACTTTACTCCAGGAAATCAACTGGAAGGATATCGCAAAAATATATTATTATTCAAAATATTGAATGAAATTTTAAATCATAATTAAATAAATAAATTTCAAATTTAGACATAACAAGAAATGACAGAATTATTATACTGATAATGAAGATAATTAATAACTTAAAGATATACAGAAATACTGTTAAGGAACAAAATTCTTCTAAATGAATTGAACTAATTAATAATATAAATTAAAAATAACTATTTTCAATTCACAATATATTTTAGAATGGTAAAAATAAGTCTACGCACTATAATATTTAAAAATAAATATTAACTCATTAGGAATAAAAATTATTGGCAAAATTTATAGTAGATTTGAATAGATAATATTTAATAGGTAATCAATCATACATTTAAGTGAGATATCTTTAATATTATAAAAATTGAAAACAGAAATATACAGATACAAGTACTATTACAGTAAATATTCAAGATAGGGAATATCTAGGTAGGATTCAATAATATTTGACTTAAGGGTTACATAATAATAAATCTGAGCTAACTAATGGACTTATGATCTACTAGTGAGTGTATGCATTAATTATCTAGCTAGAGGGGTATTAGATATGTTAGATATGTATTAGAGTATTAAGTATATATAGGGTGATAACCCATTATAGTAAGGCTAGGGGAAACGTAATTTAGGGGGATGATGAGAATTATAGACGGGTATATTATTTAGTTATTTGTATATATAGATTATATATGGATACCTAAGAATTGATCATATTGTGACGTACACTAAATCCCCCTAGTTATATCTGAGGGAGCTTATGTATAGGAGGTATTATGGTTAGGATGGATGAGATATTTGATTCCTATTTTATATTATATTGAGTATTATATTAATTTATATAGTATTAGAGTATATGTATAGTATATGATAGTAATTAATAATATATCAATTAGTACTTAATATAATAGTATAATAATAGTATAATAAGATAGTGTAGTTAATGATATGATAGATTATTAAGATATGATGAGGATATAATTACTATATATTAAGTGAGGTATAGTAGGGTAGGTATTATGAATTATTATTAAGTGATATAATATATTATGAGTATAGTAAATATAGTATATATATATTAATATATTATTGTTTGAAAGAAGACAGGTACTGCATATATTGGTTATGATAAGTATGTGAATTATATATGATAGTCTGATTATATATTAAAATATTTTATTATATATTAATATATGTATAATATATTATATTCAATATATTAATGTAGATTTTTATATTATATAAGTAAATATTAAATATTATTTAATAATATAATTATATATAATGAAATAATTAAATTATATATAATAATAATAATAATTAATTAATTAATAACAATAATAAATAATCTTTATTGGAGATTAATTAATAAATAATCTTTATTGTCATTAATGATTATATTTTAATTAATTCTAATTAATAATGAATATTAATGGAGAATACATAATTTAGATTTATAATAAATGTAAGACACATACACTCAAATAGGATAATAATAACAATAATTAGAATAAATAATAAATTTAATTATTATACTAATAATTTAATGTAATAATAAAATTTTTAAATATATATTAATATTATATTAATAATTAGATGTTAATAAATATTAATTTATGATATTATTATCTTATGAATATCTAACTAACCAAATATTTAGGTAATATTATATTTCAAATACATGTAATAAATATAATAATAATTATTAAGTAATTGATATTATTAGTTAAATAAATCTGCATTAATAATATATCATTGTGAGAAGATAAGATTTTCCCAATCCTGGATATAATTATTTCATATAAATAATAAAGTTTAAATCAAAATTATATACGTACACATACTCATTAATATTATAAAATAAATTAAATTGGGAAATTTTAAATAATTTGTATTATTGTCAAATTGAATTAGACTATAGAACAATTAATTATATAAACTAGAGATTAGATATATATATGTATTATTAAGTAGGGATAGGATATTATTAATATCTATATATAATTATATATAATGTATGAATAATGTAAATATAAGACGAGAATTAAAATATTTAAAATATTAGAGTCTGATTTAGAAAAACTACTTGTTAAATTTTGAATTCCTACATTGGCACTTCCACCACTAGTATTAATCACATTGAAATTTTTATTGTACCCTACATTATTATTTCCATTACTTTTATTAATATTGAATAGACTATTTAAGATGTACCGACTATAGTATATATAGTATTACATTTATATTATAATATATAGCTATATATTTAATTAAGAATCTGTGCGTATATGTTATTAATATTATATTTACATTATGGGATATTATTTAGTATATATATTATCTATATATTATTAACTAATATTTTATATATTTATTATTAAATTTATAATATATATATACTCTATAAATTATATATAGCTAGTATTTATTTACTATTTATTTGATTATCATATTACTATATACACCTATACCATATTCTCACCGCTGCTAGTTTCTGATATTTTTATCTAGTTGTTATTATTAGTATTATTTTATTTGTAGAATACTGAAATGATAATTATTACTTGGCAACTTTAATATTTATACTTATTGATCATATTTATTTCACTTATATATATATATAGATTATTTATATATATAGTTATATATATAGCTATATATAAATAGAATATGTATATATAATATAATATAATAGATAGGTAGTGCATAATATAGTATAAGTGTAGTGATTAGACGATATATAAGATAGATATTATAAGTAGTAGAGATATATTAGATACCTAGTGAGATTTATCATTATTGCACTACGCTCATGGCTACCCTGGTGCGTTAGAATATCTATTAGGAGGTGATGTAGTAGTGAGTATAGAATGTATGATTAGTCGCTATATGGATATTTACTAATTATAGTATGGTATTATGTAATAGGGGTGGGTAAGTTTAATTATATAGTATTTATATTAATAATATTTAAATGTATATATGTATTAGTATGATAAGTTAATAGGGTTGAAGGATATGATTTAAGGTATATCAATTACTACTAAGGTATATGTAAGGTATATTATGGTTGTTAGTATAGGATATGTATAGGTTAAGGATAATAGTGAGTCTAGTTGAATAAGTATAGATGTATTAAATATAGTGGAGTAGTATATTATAAAGTATAAGATATATATATATCTATGAGATGATTATATATATATAGTAAATAAAATAAAGTATAAATAGATTAGCGAATATTTATATAGTTAAATATTATATTATATATATAGTAGTATATATATTAATTATACTATATTATATTATTATATAATAATCGATAGTATATAGATAATCGTAATATATATATATAATAATAAAGTAGTAATTTATATTAATATATTATATATTATATATAATAAATATACTATATTAGTATATATATATCAGGTTATAATTAATATATTATTAATTAATTATATATAAAATATTATATATATATATTAATATATATATATATATAATTATTAATATATTATATATGAAGTATTATAATGTGTATATATAGTGTATATATATAGGGTGTATGATATTTTATATATATTATGATGAGGTAGTAGGTAGTAGGAGTATAGGGGTAGTTAGGGGGTATATGTAGTATTAATTAGGTATGTGGGGTGAGTATGTGGGTGTAGTGATGATGTATATGTATTATGGGTAGTGGTCATATCATGTATTGATATATTATATATAGGGATGAGGTATATAGTTAGGTACATATATATAGTAGTATAGCTGTATGATTAGTAGTATATATTATATATAGTATAATATATATTAGTTATATATATATTTTATGATGAGTAATATGTATTGAGCTATATAGTAGTAGTAGGTTATTGAGTTAGTAGGGTATTAGTAGTAGTATGTTTTATGGATTATAGTACGGGTATGTGGGTAGTATGTATGAATTATAGTATGTTATATGATGGGGGCTATATGGTAGTAGGTAGGGTAGGGTATGTATATGGTATGATAGTAGAGTATAGTAGTATATACGGTATATGTAAAATATTGATTAAGGCTATAGGTATTAGTGAGTAGGTATAGATATATATATATATATATATATATAATCTATATACTATAACCTTTATTTCATATATATATATATGATATATATATATTATATATATAATATAGTATATATATATATGTATATATATATATCATATACTATATATTTAACTATATATAATATATATATATATATCCTTAATAATTCCATTTTTTCACACCCCCCATCCCGCTTTCTTATTTTATCTTATTATTTTTTTTTTTTTAATTATTTATATTTCTATTTTATATTTATAGAATTATAATATTATTATAATATATATATATAATATATATATATATATATATAATCATATATATATTATATATATATATATTATCTGTTAAAAGTATATATATAATATATATATAATAATATATATATTATAATAATAAGGTATATCATTTTTTAAAATTTACACGTCGATTCTCACAATAATTTCACTTTTTGATTTAAAGTATCGACACATCTTTCTGGTACAGACGGTGGGTGGTGGCGAGTACTGGTATATAAGTATATAATATATATATAATAATATAACGTAATATATATATTATTATATAATATATATAATATATTATATTATATATATATATATATATATATATATATAATATATATAGTTATATAATGATATATATATTATACATATATAATTTATATATATATAATATATATTATATATATATATATTATATATCTATATATAAATATATATATATATAATATATATAATATTATAATTTTATATATATTATATATATATATATATAATATATATAAACTATATATATATAATAATAAATATATAAATACTATATTATATATATATATATATATATATATTATATAAGATAATATTATTATATATATATATATATAATAGTAATAACTATATATATATAAATATATATAATTATATAATATAATATATATAGTATAGTAATATTATATATATATTAGTATATATATATATTATAATATAATATATATAGATATAATAATAATATATATATTATCTAGCAGTAGGCACCCCGCCATTAGGGGTAGTCCGCTAGCGCAACTCCGCACCTCGAGAAAACGTAGTCCCGCTAGCGCTCCTTCGCATCCTATTTTAACGGACCCTCAAACTCCGCTAATCGGCAAGTCCGTTCTATCGTCCGCACGCTCTTCCGCTAAAATTCGACTTCACAAAAGGTTTTAATATAAATACTTAATTAGTAAACTTGTTGACCAAAAAAATTTTATTATAATATTATAATTGACAAATTTGAAATAAAAATTTACAAAATCTCAAAGAATTTCCTCTTCCTCCTCAATATCTTCTTCAAAGACAAGAGATCCATATTAACCTTTCAAAAAAATTAGCTTGCTCAAAATATTAAAGGAGTTAAGTGCTGACCTTTTGCTTTAAAATATCCCCAAACAATGACTAAATAGTTCGCTCTACAGCAGCAGACTAGGGGGAGGTGTATTATATTTTTATGAAGCAAGTTCAACAAATTTCTGCCTATGCTGAAAAAGAAAGATGTCCTTGGTGAGAGGAGGGTGGTGTTAGCTCACTTCCAGCAGTCCATTGCTAATTTAAGGCTCACCTAAATCATACTGCTCCCTTCTGAAAATTTTGGACTACCTGTCGTCCACCAATAAGCAAAAGTTATTTCGTTCAAGACATATATATATAAATATATATATTTATATATATTATATATAATATAATATATAGATATAATATATATATATAATATATATATATATATATAATATATATATATTAAACTCTAATAAAATAATTTTCCGTAATAAAACTAGCTGATATGAAAAATAATATTCGACTGTTTGATACATCAAATTACATTAAAGTTATAGATGAGGGTAAGATTAAGTCTATAAAATCAATTTAAATGCGTTAATTTAGTTATAAGTACCTGGAATTAAGGAGGTTGAGATGGTTTGAAGTTTAATTATTAAAAAAACAAAAGTCTTGACTAAAAGTATAATTAGTTATAAACTAAATAAAAAATGATATTCTCTATTCTAACCAATATCGAATCTTATAAGTGAGCTATACTTTCAATTGTTTCATAAAAACCTCCCCAGGGGTCTGTTCGTTTGGGGGGGGGTGCGGAAGCAAAAGAGCGGAAACTTTTTTTGATCCGCACGTGCCAGTCCGCTAAATTTCCTCACGTCTCCGCACCTCCGCTAAGTCCGCACCTATCTGTAGTCTCGCCGGAGCGGAACTGCGGACTAGCGGACTAGCGACTAGCGATTAAAGAGCGGAAGTGCCCACCTCTGATATATATACTAATATATATATATTAGTAAAATATAATAAATTATATATATATATATATATATATATATAATAATATACAATATATATAATATAACATATATATATATCCGACACTCTTTGCGAAAACACCTACAAGAGAATACTTTACTTCTAAGTATTGGCGAGAAAAGAATCCCCGCAGCGTATGTTCTGCGTGTCGTAGAAGGAGACTAAAAGGAATGGTAGTTTGGAATTGAGCTATCCGCATGACCACTTTATTTCCTTGCTAGGAAAGCTATCTCACACCTCAATGAGAAAGTCAACTTTTCTAAGTTTTAAGACAAAAAAAAGAAAAAAAAAAAAAAAATACCTTTGCCTTTAAAAAAAAATCATTCGTGCGAAAAATGAATCGTATGGGTTCATGGAGTGTCAGAGGATATCAAATGATATAGGATACATATGGATAAGCGACTGAAATGAGTTAAAACGGGTAAGTTTATTGCTCGCTGGGACCGATCGATAAAAAGGAATCGGTAAATGATAGCGTGTTGTGGAATATGTGGGTATGCTTGAATTGATGGAATGACCGGGAGACGAAGGCACGTTGCGATCCAAGATGAGTGACAGGCACACTATCTATGGTGGGCATTTGTTTGCGTGATCTAGAATTCTAATGGTTAAATTAAGTTAGAAAAGGGTCAAAGTATGTGTGGTTTTGACATAAGCGCAATTTTAGGGTGATTTTGACGATGGTACGATTTCTGGCATTATCTGAATGATGTTTGGATGGAGTGAGTAGAGTCTCAGATTGTTTGTGTTGGAAGATCTAAAATGGTTAATAAAGGTGAATCCGAACTTGATGTTATAACAGTTAAAATGAGACATGTTGAAGGGTATTATTTCTGGAGGAAAAGAAGGTATGCTGGGGTTGAGTAATACTCTGCTCAAACATAAGAGTGTTCTTAAAATATTAGATTGTTAGTAGAGATGGTCGTCCGACGTGAAAATATGATGATTTGTGTTGGGAAGAGGATGTAGAAGTATGTCCATGAAATGTAAATCTGAGGTTAGGTGATGGAATTTGGATCATTTTGTTGTTGTTATTATGATTATTATTAAGTGGGGGCTTGGTGGAGAGGAAGGTGTATGGAATGAAAATTCGAAAAATAATAGGAGAAGTTAATGAACAAGTAATAACCGAAAAGTATTTAGGAGCACTTACAAATAAATCAGTTGAGAGAGAACAAAATGTAACAGAACAAATCTAAGACGCCAAATAAGTAAGCAAGTTATTAGTGTGCAAGAAAATATGCAATGTCTAAAGTAGTAGTGGTGGATAAAGAGAGGGTAATGGAAGCTGTTAAAACAGTAAAAAGAATCCTGGGTAGGGTATCTACGCCAATTAGGACATTCCAAAAGTAAGGTATTTGGAATTATATAGTTAGAAAAAAGAAGATAAAAGTTGCATACGTAAGAGAAGAAATAAGAGGTAAATGAACAATTTGAAGAAACTGAATGGAAATCTTACAAAGGAATAGGAAGCTTATTAGGAGGAATCGCGAAATGTTAAGATTGGGAATAAGGGGTCTGTATAAAATGAATAGGGATTTTGCATTCGTAAACTGATGCATAATGTAAGGAGACGTGTTGAAGAATACTGACAAAGCCTGAAATTAACACTGCAGTAAAAAGAAAGCGGTGGTCGTGATTGTGTTTGATTGATGAATGCATAAAAAATAGTATTTTAGATGCGGTAAGTTATGAGGAATTATTTAATGGTTAGAGTGAGATAATGTTGAAGAAGTGAATCTTCAAGCATAATCGAATACTGATGAATGAATCAAATGGAGTCACATGGTGATTGAGATGATTGAAGTTGTGTAACAAGCGTATATGAGAGACAGTCCCAAGGTTTGAAATCAGTAGAAATATTTATATATATATATTTATTATTATATAATATATATATATATAATATAATATATATATATATTAGATATAATATATATAATAATTATATATATATATAAATATATTATATAATAAATATATATATAATATATATTATATATATAGTTCCTTAAATATGAATAAGGGTGCTATTATCAGTTTAAAAGATTCTTCATATTTAGGTTAACTAAATCTTAAGATTAAAAACACTACATACAGCTTTACATATTTTCCAGTTCCATAAATCGTGAGAAGTTGTATATTTTTTCAGTGCATCAACGCCCTCCTTAGTCACATATTTAAAAAGTTCTCGTTCAGACACTTCAAAATTTTACTGTAAGCATCGTTTAGGTAAATAGATTTTCTCCATTATTCTCTAAGTCGGTAAATGAACTTATGAATGTCTATTGAGTTTAAGAACTGATTATTAATATTTTCAAAGTCCTTAGGTAAAATATTTTTAAATGTATAATACTCTTGATACATCATATTATGAGTAACAGTAATATAATCATCAAACATACGTGTTCTTCATTTTCCGCAATGCTAATTTACTAACTTGGATCAGATATTTACTACAGTTACGCCATTCATATAGAATTCGAACGGTGTAGGTTCAAATATTGCTGTATCTTTACCGAATGAATGAAAATATTGCATATTAAATATTCTAATATCCAAAGTATTCGTATATAAATGTTTAGAAATGATTAAAGCAAGTCGCTTACAATCGTGAGCTATACCTCTGGAGATGATTGTGCTTCATCGGTTTAAAATATTATAGGACTTAAAATTTTCTATGACTTATACCTCAGCGTGTTGACATATGCAAAGTAATTCGTCGGCGTTTATAAAAGCACGTACACCATCACAATAACCTAGGTAAACACAGCATGTAAAATATTCGAAGCCATCAGACTGTCTTTTATTTACAATGGAAACATTACTTTTAGGGTTCTTGATATCCCATTCCCCAATATCCTCTGTAGATTTATATCTGTTAATTCAATTCATGATAGCTGTACAACTTTTTAACTGATTAAAAAACACATTTAAATGACAGATCTACAACTTATACCGCTTTAAAATTCATAATATATAATATATATATATATATATAATATATATAAATATATATATATTAGTATTACTATATATATATATATATATATATAGAATATATTAGTATTATATACTATTATATATTACTATAATTTTATTTAACCTATATTGTCTTGTACGTAAGATTCGATGCCCAGTAGAAAAGGGGAACTAAGTTTTAAGCTTTGAAAACAACCTTCTTTTCATATGCTCCATTTAAAATTCTCGAAATTAGAGGATATGTTTCAAGGCACAACCGTTCCAGGGCAAGCTTACTTGCTGTGTCAAACAATGAAAAGGGTGATGAAGCGGTGGAGTCGTTTCATAAATAATATATACATATAATATACGTATATATAATACTATTGTTACCTATATTGCCTTTTAGAGATATTTATATCTAATAATATAATATATATATTATATACTATATATATATATATATATATATATATATGTATATTAGTATATTATACAATATATATAATATATTATTATATCAGTGGCAGTTCGTGGTCAAAAAGTAGCGGAGAGAGGAAAATATATACTATTTATATATATATAGTTATATTATATATATACTACTATATATTATATATATATATACTATATATATATACTATATATTATAATATATATATTATAATATTATATATATATAAAAGCACAATGCAAAGAGAATGAATGGTTTCATATATGAATCACTCACTGTGTATTGCAACATATTCTAACATTTGAATTTCAATAAGCCTACAACACTCTCGAAAAAGAATTTTGTAATTTTTAATGAAACTTAAATCGAATACGATTCCAATATTCCCGTATTTATAAATACTTAACAGGCTTAATTTTATTAAAAAAAACACACGAAAATCAGTTATAAATTCTTAATATAATAAAATAATATGAAAAGCGCAATTATTACTAACTCCAACTCCAGCCCAAAAATCATTTTCCCTATTAATAACATTGAACAAATGGTCTGTAGAGGCAAGCTACAAAGTAGGCCGAGGAAGGGCATATCTGAACAAGCTGTGTTTTTTCAGACTCTAGCGAGTCAATGATTTTAAATGATCAATCTATGATTAAATAAGTCCGGCTTTATAAGGATGATTCAAAGTTAAGCATTAAAGATTATTAATTAGTAATTATATAATATATGTGTATTAATAATCATATTATATTCTTGCTAATGTAATTTACAATGGGGATTAATTAAAAAAACAATAAGAGACTGCTACTGAGCGTTCACATCCAAAGTTCTGCCCAGCCTAGAGGAATTAAGGAACTATTTGAGTTGACTCCAGAGGAAGTAACAATTTGCCACCGACACTACTATTAAAAAAGAAAATCGGAGTTGTAAATTTGATGCGGCCATCTTACAGCTAGCCTTGCGAACGAAATCATTATATTATATATATAAAAATAGATTTCATTCTTTTCTAGTATATATAAGTATAGTACAAATATCACTGATGCATAAAATATACACACTATGTAATACACACTAGTAATTACACACATGTAACCCTAATGATAAAAAATATTAAAAAATAAGATTTTAAGTCTACAAATATTATAGAATATGATATACTATATATATATTTATATATATATATATATACTATATATGATACCTATATATAAGTACATATAGATAGTATATATTAAACATACTTATATTATATAATATATATACTATAATTATTCCTCGATATAAAGGATCGTCTGTCATGTACTGTATCTCTGTCCGCAAAATTATATATTTATAAATATATAATCTATAAATAGCGATATATCGATTTTATGATATATCGCTATATATATAGTATATATATACTATACTCACTATACTATATATATATATATCTCAATATATTATATATATAAAAATTATATTATATATATAATACTATTTTTTTTAATATATATTATTTATATATATATATACTATATATATATCATAATTAATATATATATTATATATATATATCGATACT
>JABUQX010053137.1:50000-51565 GCA_015478945.1 Trachelipus rathkii
TTTTTTTATTAGATCTTTAGCATCAAAGTATTATACCTTCACTCATTTCCTATCAGATTATGCAAAATGTCATCTGGATATTATATATATTATTTCATATATACCTTTACTATTGTGATTTGTATCTTCATACGTGTGGTATTCTTATGAGATCATATTATTATAAATATTAATTTATTATTATTATTATTATTATTATTATTATTATTATTATTATTATTATTATTATTATTATTATTATTATTATTATTATTATTATTATTATTATTATTATTATTATTATTTTTTTTATAATAATTTATTATTATTATTATTATTATTATTTTATTATTATTTTATTATATTATTATTATTATTATATATTATTATTTTATTATATTATTATTATATTATGTATCATTATATTTATTATCTATTATTTATTATTATATTATTATTATTTTTATTATTATTATTTATTTATATTATATTATTATCATCTATATTATTATTATATATTTATTATTATATTATTATTATATTATTATATCATATTATTATTATCATTATTATCTATTATTATTATTATTATTATTATTTTATTATTATTATTATTATTATTATTATTATTATTATTATTATTTCCTAATTATTATTAATATTAATCGTATTATTACCTTTATATTTAATTTTTATTAGTAAATTAGAAAAGTTGGAAACTGAAATAAGCTACGAGCAATATATATTATTAATTTCTTTGAAGTTATTTTCTGAAGCCGCAATAACTTTTATTAATTAATATGCCTTACATTAAGGTAATTTTAAAAAAAAAATCATTTTATCCTTTTTAAAAGTAATTAGAGCTGAAAAATTTATTTTATTAATTATTAATTCATTTTTTAAAGAGTACAGCTTTAAAATGTAATAACAAGTTTGATTATTAAATGATTATGTTTGAATTATATGATGTAATTTAATCAAGGCATTTGATTTATGTACAGTGTAATCCTTTTAGTTATATTAGTTCTCTATATTTTGCTTACTATTTTGATTCAGCTATTTTTCATTTTAATATTATACTATATATATATATATATATATATTTATATATATATTATTATATATATATATATATATATATATATATATATATTATATATAATATATATATATATATATATATATATATATATATAATATATATGATATATATATAGTATATATTATATATATATATATATATCTATATATTATATATATTAATAATTATATAATAATTATATATATTATTAATATTTAATATATTTATATATATATATATATATAATTATATATTTATTTATATATATAATATATATATATATTTAGGGTGGTCCTTGCACAGCTATAGCAGTGAAAATTTTTATTAGAAATATCTTGCTACAAACCACTTTCGAATTAGTTCCTAATGAGTTCTAAAAACCCAGTATCATATTAGAAATAATTATCATCGATTTACCTTCATTAAAAAACCACTTTAAAACCATTAAAACCTCAAGTTATTCTCACCGCGGCATTGCTTTCCAAGTCCCCCTCTCTTGGCATTT
>JABUQX010053138.1:0-51097 GCA_015478945.1 Trachelipus rathkii
ACCCCTCACAATCCCCGCCATTCACTTCTGTTATACACCTTTCTTCTCGCCGCTACCAAACTCATTCCTTCCTTCAAACATTCGTTTTCGGACTCAATCCACTTTTTCTCTTTGGTTCCAGCCGGTCGGTCCCCAACACACTCGCCACTATCCGCTTAACCAACCGCTGACTATCATTCCTCCTTTCCATATGACCAAAACCACTCAACATACTTTCATTTATTCTCTCAATTTACCCTTTTTCACACCACAACTAATCCCCGCTATAAGTTAATTCCCTCATCGTTTACTCCAATTTTCTCACACCTAGCACACCCCTAGATTGTCCATCTGACACATTGAATTTTAGACCTATACTTCTTATCTCCGCACCATAGTCTCAAGCTACTATATATTAACACAGTTAACACATACCCTTCATGTAAACCCTAGCACACTCAAGACTTAGATCCCCTTATAGTCACAACGTTTTATGTCACCAGCAACCTCCTGCCATCACAACTTCACCTACTACATCTCATCGCTCCGTTCCCTTCTCATCCAACATATACCCTAAACTTCACTTTCGACATACATACTTCAGCTGACTCACCATCTACATACTTCACACTGAGGAGAGTCCTCACTCACAACCATAACCTTACCTATACATGGTACTCTTCAAGCCCCTCCTTTTACACACCCTGCCACAACCTCCCTAACAATCCTCTCAAACTTCTTAGATTCGCCACACAAAACCAAATAGTCCGCATATAATAGAATTAGACGGGCCGCCATCATCTCCATTCATCCCACATTTCTACCCATTTCCTGCCCTCCCCACCCTCGCTATAACTCTGTCATAACCCCATCCATAACAGAATGATATTACAAGGCAGATCGATAACACATACCCTGTCTACTCGCTATTATCCTAGACCAATACACCCATTGCACCATTATTCTTACAACTCCTCTGATATTCTGCTACCTACTTTTGATCCATTCAGAAGCCTACAACCAACACACATATCATTAACACCTGCCATAAACTCTTCCCTAATTAACTCTAGCTTAATCCTATCATATGTCTGTTGCCAAATCCATTAAACCTAAATACAATTTATATACTTCTCTCTCAATCATTTTTTCAAGGTAAAGATTTGATCCACACATATTCCACACCTACTCTGCCACTTCCAACGCACCTTGTTATTCACCAATCAGTCCCTTCAGTCACTCGACGCAGTTACTCGACCAAAATACCAGCACATAATACCTTACCTACAACACTCAATTTAACTTATTCCCCTATAATTTCCTACAGTTCCCTTTTCTCCCTTTACCTATATATAAGGGTACTATTACCGCATTCTTCCAATCCCTCTGGAACTATACCCTCATAAACGCTTTATTACACAAACTTCCAATCCAATCAATCACCATACTCTGCCTCGTCTTGATCATTTCACCAGTATTCTATCTATACTGCGTAATGACCATTCTTCAACTTTTCACTCCATCCGTTACCATCCCTCCGTTACTAATAACCTCATCTCCAAATAATTATCTATTCTTCCTTGCACCATCAAACCCACCAACATTCACTTATCACCTTTCTAATTACTGTCTAATATTAGGTTCATGATTTCGAAGTTGTTCTTTCACATTCTTCTGCACACCAATTCTATCAGTTACAACAGCACCATCCCTATTCAGTAGCTAAGCATGATTCCCTTGAGTTACGTCATTCTTAACCTTTCCGCGCTTCTTCAGAAGAGCTAGCCTCATTCCGCTGTTGTATTCCCCTTCATCCTCCCTTCCAAACTTGTTCATTTACTCTTGTTTTCTCCTACGTATACACTTTTATAGATGTATTCTTTTTTTTCCCCTATAGTATAATCCAAGCAATCTTTTCTTTTGCAGTCTCATCATTGTTGCTTTTAGTACATTCAACCCGCTTCTTTTTTACTTTCCGGCGGTTCACACCTCTTCATTCCCCCCCTCACTGTTAACATTGATATTTCTACTTCCTACTTTAGAACATCCACATATTTCTTTGCTTCCTACAATTGCTTCCTTCATTGCCCCCCATTTTTTATTATTGATTATTTCAATCTTGTTGAGAAAATGTTTGATCAATATATAATATAAAATCAGTAATAATATAATAATATATAATAATAATAATATAATAATAATAATAATAATAATAATAATAATAATATAATATCAATTAATATGTAAAGAGTATTTATTAATTGAAATGAGGAGACATGTTTGTGCTCCGTAACGATTTCTTAGGTTCAAGTGGCTGTTCACTACATAAATGTATAAATATTTAGACCAGGACTTAAATGCAAGCTTTCCAAGTTTGCAGATGATAACAAACTGGCTACCTCAGTTAAGGCATATAATCGGATGCCATTGTATAAAGATATTAAAGATTAAGGCAGAAGAGCTGTAATCGTTGATGCGGATGAGCAGCGGTTCATTCCTTCTTCAACTAAATCTGTTCTCTCCTCATAATCCGTATGGTTAGATCGTGCGGATTGTCTCTCATGCCATACAGGCAGAGACACGTGCGCCATCTGGGGTGAAATGCAATGTTCCCCTGCACCCCCATTCGATGGCTCGCTTATTTTCATTTCAGCCTAGAAATCGCTTGCCGAGGAACTCTTCGACGAGCAAAGCGGACTTTCATCAACGAAAGTGCGCTAACCTCCTTGGTTTCTACCTTACTGCAAAAATCTTATGGCCTCTTCCAAAAAAATCTTAGCAGGTTCTGTAATCTGTCTATCCTCCTCTTTTCGATCTGATCATTGTGCTGCTGCTAATTCTCCACTTGAAAAGGCCAATCTCTTCGGCCTCCTATTTTCCTCCTCTTCATGGATCGATTCTGCATTACCTCTTACCTACTCCTTCTCCTTCAGGTGTCCTATTGCCTCTTGCCCGTGCATTACATTTTGATCGGAGAGGTGCCATGGCGTCCCCTGAATCTAATGTAAGAAGGCCGATGCGCCGGATGACAATTCCTCCCCGAGTTTTGCAGGAGGGTGTGTGCTTCCGTGCTATCCCACCCCTCGTTCAACTATATCCTCTACTGTCTTAATGATAGCACTTTCCCCTCAGTGTTGTAAGGCTAGCACATGTGCCAAGCCTATTTCTTTACAAATAGGAAGCGCCCTGAATAATTCTGAACTATCGCCCCCTGCTATAGCTCTCACTTGTAATTCTAGTCGTTTAAGATTCTTTGAAACCATTTCTGCAACTCATCCCTTCTTACGATCATCTTACTAAACTCATTCCCGATCGCCAGTACCGGGCTTTCAGCGTTCGAGTCTACTGGCCGACTATACTTCCTATCTAACCCATTATATGTTTTCTCTCCTTCAGAATCGGGCAGACTTGCGGGTGGCGCTTGACATATATCAAAGCATTTAACCGCAGTTATCGGACACGCGGCACTGATCTCTCCAAGCTCCCTCTTATAGCGCAGTTTCCTCTATCCTTTGTACTTATGTCTAGTCTTCTTTCAGAATCGCTCAATGTCAGGCTGTTGTTGATTACATTGTTTGAAGGTAAACAAGTGTGTGTTCCTCTAGGGTTTTGAACTGGTCTTGAGTTTTTGTTACTTCATTCACTTATAATCACCTGCCCTCTAACTCTATCCACTCATATTGCCGATGACTCGACCCTCATCTTCAACTCAAATCAATTCTGCTCCCTCTTTTACTTTCTAGAATTGCCCTTCTCGTCTTAATCTTTCCGATCTATTCTCGCTGAATCTGAATAGAATTTCCAGGTGGGGCTTTCTCAAACTTGTGAAATTCAATTCTCTTTAAAACCCAACTTCTATCAATCTCCTTCTAAACTTTCCTTATCTCTATTCGCCGCGCGTTCTCTTTCTACCCCTCTCCTGCTTGATAATGATAACATCCGTGCCTAACATAAACAAAAACTGTAGTTGCGAACCGCACATCACACCAGGCTTGCTAGAGCGGCTCTCAAGAAATTGAGTTACTGTTTAGACTGCCCGAGACTTTCTTTTCTTCTATCTCAGGTTGCTACTAGCTATAACAGGGTCTATCCGCCCATGTATGAGAAGTTTCACTGCCCTCATAGTCTGGGTCACGGGCGTGGCCGGAGCGGGGGGCTGCTTTTCACTTCGGACTTTTGGACAGGGGGTCGAGTCAAAGGCCAAAGGCTTGCATAAACTGTTCTGTACTTTCCAGTTCACTTGACCTCTATCTTACGGCGCGATGTTGGTGCTATATCTCCTTTCTATAGATACCGCAGCGGCATGTCGTCGAGGCGAACTTATCACTCGCGCTACCACCACCTTTACGACGCCCTCGTAGCAAAAGTCGAGTGCTGAAATCTCCACACAGAGTTTTGTCTGTTGATCCAATCGGAACTCCAGCCGCCTAGTTCGCTGTGCTGCTTCCATTCCTTTCTAATCCTGTTCTGTGGAATTCTCGTCATCTTCTGTATTTCCTGCTGCAAATTTAATCTCCTCACGTTAAAGCCTTCGTTCTGTGCTCATAGCATAATTTGCGCTAGACGGCGTGCAAACTTTTGAGGCAGTAACTCACACCCCCCTCCTTTGAAAGGCTACGATGCTTGTGAGTGCGTGGTGAGCTTTAAAAAAAATCCTTTGGGTGGGCCAGATATGCTCGCAAAAATGAACTGACTCTCCTACGTCACCTCATCCAAAACATCATCCAGATTATCCCAAAAATCGATCTCACTTCAACATTACCCTCAGGATGGACCACTATGTCGCCAACCAACAATATTTTGATCCTGTTCAACTTAAATTTAACTTTAGAATCTATATTTTTTTTATTTTTCTCTACATATTATCAATATCATGTTAGCTCTCTACCACAATTCACTCACAGAATTGCAAATCAACTTTCTATCCCCCCTCTCAGCCTTTCCACACAACACATTTCACTCACACCACTCATTTTCACGTTTCCTTTCATCTTTGTATCAGTCACAGCGAGCAAATCAAATTGCCCTTTCTAAATACATTCACAACCTCTTTCCTTCTTCTCTCCTCAGCATTTTCCTTTACTAGCTGTGTTCTTTTGGTGATTCATAATTTCGTCAAAATCACACCAGAAAGATCACGACCATTCTCCGAGCAGGCTATTAGCATTCCTGCAAAAAGATAAGTGGTAGTAGGCAGCCAACCTAACACCACCGTCCCTTAGTCCGTTCGCCTTCTACGAAACGCCAGGTACATAACGAGTGCAGGCAATTTTTTTTCCACACACATAGGAAGGGTAATGTCTGTAGGGATGTCCTAGAAGAACGGGCGTGTGCGATATAAGTATAGATAGTAATAAATGCTGTAGATAAAGGTGGTGTTCTATATAGATGCATGTGTCGGAGCGAGATCGAGTGTGGATATGAAATGCAGAACAGAAAGCAAACACATTAGCACTGGATTCATACATACCCATAAGCAAAGCGCAGTATTATACTATAATATTCATATATATTATAATAATATATTAAAAAAGAATATAAAGTAATTTATTATATTTTTTTTTTTTTTTTTTTTTTTATTTCTATAAAATTTTTTTTTATATAAATTATTATTATAATAATATATATTAATAGATAATAATATATATATAATACAGCCGATATATATAATATATATAAATAATACTTATATATATATATTTATATTATATATAATATATAATACTTATATATAATATTATATTAATATAATATATTTATATATATATATATATATAGTATATATATAATATATATATACCGGATAAAATATATAATAGAGAATATATATATAGTTATTATCATATATATAAGTATAATATTATACAATATTAAGTATAGAATATATATATATATATATATATATATATAATTAATAGTTACTAATAGTATATATGAATGGTGAGCAGCGATAGAACAAGAATCTGTCTGAGTTTTTAAATAGTTTAGGATATATGTTTAATGCTCGATTTTTAAAAGTGGAAATGGATGATGCAGTGGTAGAGGAAAGTAAAAAAACTTGTGAATTTGAGGGAGGTGCGCTTGTGCAAAATTAAAAAATCGTTTTTTTTGAGTGAATGTAAACGCGCGACTAAAGTCTTTATGAATCGGCCATAGGAGCTCTTAAATAGGTTATGTTACGTTCACCTGTGCCCATTAATGATAAGCTAGTTGAGACTATGTTATCTGAATAGGAGGTTATCGAGCTAAAGATCATGTTCAGTAGGACAATCTTAAGGGCGTCTTTAAATGTGCAGTGAGATTAAATAAAATGAGAATGAACCATATCGTAAGAGCAGTTGTGTGCGTAGGTGAAGGTAATAGAGAATAAATGAAAGTACCATTAAGATGGATTGAGTCATGTGGAACGCAATGAATGAGTAGTCGTTGGCTTAAGCGGCATGTATAGTGGTGAGTGTGCTATGAAACAACCTGCCGGCTGGGAAACCGCAGAAAAAGTGGAATGACTCAGTAAAGGAATGCTTGGAGGGAGAGAATAGTGACAGCTTTGCCAGAGGCGTTGAGAGAAAGTGCCATAATAGACGTAATGCCAGGGTTTTTGAGGGGCTATGGATGTTAGCTCATCTGGGCACACGAAATGAACCCTACATTTGACGAGATGATGTCCCTGTGAACTCGTAGGGACTAGATTTCTGAACTAGGACGAGTCATCACTAAAATGGTATAATAGGTCGGCAGTAAGGCTGGGCTTTCTTTTCGACTTTTCATATTCTTCTATTTTGTTTTTTTTTGGTTACTACGTCTCCTTTCAGTAATTGGTACGCACCTCACCCAGCTAGGGAGAGAAGGTGGGTGTATATTGATGGATGCCTTAATATCATATATTATATGATAATATATATATTATATATATATATATATATATAATATATATACGTATATAATATATATCATAGTATTATATATTATATATATATAGTCCGTATATACTAGTATGACTACGTTATATATATAGTATTTATATAATATTCAGATATATATACTATATATATAACTATATCGTTGATATATTTAAATAATATAGATATTATCATTCATAGTATAATAAATATAATCCCTTAAAATTTTGCACAATCCATTAGTAAGGGACCTAATTATAATTGTACATATAAATCAAAAGAATGTTTAAGTTGAAACTAATGAAACATACAGGACTGACTTTCTTTCAAATTATTACCACTGTTCCAGTCATATTAAATTTCATATTCATGTCTCTAACAACATTCTATTGCTGTTTACCTACTCATCCATTATTAGTTAAAAATTAATTAAAATAAAAATCATATTTATTTTTATTTACCTCACAATATTTGTTTAAATTGAAAGTGCTATGCTATTTAAACTATTATTTAATTTTCATACATACAATACTCTTATATGCCTAAAGGTGACTCATAATCAAAATAATTTTATCTCTCTTGTAAAAAGAAATCATGTTGGAATGATAGCAACTGAAAAGCGTATCAGTTAAATATTTAAGCGCGTACATGTGGATGTAAATGGAAGATGCAACAGAATATAGTACTAAGCTATAAGGAGGTTAGAATGGTCTGATCCTCCAATTAGATCTTTGTCTGTGAAGCAAGCTGACGAATCTGAGTGTGTTAGGGTTCCTGAATGAAAGTATGTTGCTTACTGGTGTTAATGTAAAATAGCAAAACTATGATGTGGAATAAGAGGCATAGATCTTAAGTGCAGTCTGTTAAGATGGCTAAACTTAGGGGCGCATTTAGGTGTGAGAAAGCAATTGATAAGATGAGAGAACGCCATCGCTGTTAGCGAAGCAGTCTGTGCTGTGCAAGAAGGCATCGTTGAATGTGCAGCTAGGATGAGGTGTACCGTGTAATATACTTAAGATGGTTTTGTCATATCGAAATGATGGATGATAGTCCGCGTTGGATAGGCAGATGCTATAAAAGTAAGTGTGTTCGGGAATTTAACCATGCCTGAGATGATCTAAAAAAGAAAAAGTGGATTGAGTCAGTAAAATGAGAAGGAAAGGAATGTGAATTTAGAAGAGGGGAGAAGAATGGCTCATAACAGGAGTATAATTGGTTGTGTCTTAGAAGGGGGGGGGTAGGGGAGCCTCATGATTGTGGCGTCTGGCCCCAGAATAAACCAGCTGTATATATAATATATATATATATATATATATATATGATATACATATATATATATATAAATTAATATATAATATATATCTATATATATAAATATATATATATATTATATATAAGTATATATATTACTATATGTATTAATATATATACTATATATATATATATGATATATATTAACAATAAAAATAGGCCTATTTTAATGACTAGACCAAACAAATAAACTAATTAAAAAAAGAAAAAAAAAAAAAAAAAATTAAACAATTTCTAAAGCTAAAACTTACTTTTGTGATATTCTGCAGATTCTCTCCATGCTTCATACTTATTCCTAGAAGATTTCCATAAAATCCAAAAAACAATGCTAATAAATAATATAATCCAACCATAGATAGAGAAAATACCACTAGCTAAAAATAAGGAAAAAATTTATAAATAATAATAATAATAATAATAATAATAATAATAATAATAATAATAATAATAATAATAATAATAATAAAAATAATAATGTAAAGATAATGTATTTAATAGTAATAATAATAAAATTGGAAAAACAAAAATATTATAGAGCTAATGTATTTACCTAATGAGATTATACTAGTTAGAGATGCTGGTGTATTCTCGTCTAAACTCTCAGGATGAACTCCTTGAATGTCGGGTTCTTCAAAGCCACCATCCATATTCTGTAAAGAGAAGAAATTAAATCCACCAACAAGTTATTTCCTCCTGTTTAATAATTATTGAATAACTGTGAAAAGTTTGTTGATGATAGATAGAAATATTTGAATTATACAAAAATATAACAAAAAATTAATTCTAAAATCTATATTCCTAGAGCATTTACAGAAGTTTAATTAATCTTGTAAAACTTCGCATAATTTTATTTCAAAGATAAATTTAATACTGTATATTTCCAAAATCTGTGTTAAGTTCTTAATATTTATTTATTTATTTCTAGCACAAATAAATTTTTAGATATATTCACTGTACCCTCAACTTAAAAAAAAAAAAAAATTATAACCTTGATATCTTAATCTTAAGATTTAATTTGCCATTAGTTAATGTAAAAAAAATTTTCTGGTACAGTTCAAATCAAAAATGTGTTATAAAGAATTTAAAATTGTAACCCTGAAATAAATACAATAATGTAATACTAAAAAATTAAATTTAGGCAAACTTAATAATTTTTAGTAAACAACGCTCTTTTAATGAGCTCATCTATTTAATTTCAATTTTTAATGATAAAAATGGTAAAACTATTATATTGAACCTAATATATATACCGTCTAATATATATATTATATATAATATATAGTATATATATATATATATATAATATCATACGGTATAATATACTATATATATATAGTATATATATATTATAAAATAATATATACTATATTATGATCACTTTTTATAGCTATTATATTAATTTTATTAATTTTTTATTATATCTTACATAAAAAAAACTATTAATTATCAAAAAAATAATGCTATTGATATATCAATAATCAAAAAAAAATATCAGAAGTGTTTCTTCATCCCTATAAGAACAAAGTGAAGCCATGTTTCATGAGCCAGTTATGGTTTATGTAACTATTTTTACTTTTTTATTGAAACAAATATAGAAAGTAGAAAAATCAATAATAAAAAATTCAAATAATTGGTTGATGCACTATTTCATAGTTTCAATACAGTATTCAAATTATTTGTACTCAAAGGAATATGGATAGATTTTTCTGATAAATCCTGACCAGATTTGAAAATAATTCTATTCGTGAAAAGTGTATAAAAGTACCGTATATTAGAATTCATGTTTTATTCTGAAATAAATATTTTTTTAAAATTTGTACCTTCTAATTAAGTGCTTAAGATCAGAATCGAGGGCAATCTTGCATTCATTATATATAATAATATATATATATATAAATAAAAATTAAAAAATACTGTATATATATACTATTATATATATATATATATATATATATATATATATATACCGTATATACTAAGAATTAAATTCGATAAACATTTATATATTTTTTTATTATATTGATTTCTCACTATGGTCTTCGTTTTATTTATATTTATTTATAAGGGCGAGGTATAGCCTTAAACATTGGCACCACTTAACAAATATTTTTATTTACAACTTTTTTCAATTTAAATGCTAAAATTAATAGCATATTTATGGGTCATAGTCTTTCTTTACTTCGTAATTTGAATAGTCACCAACAATGTATAGTGAGATAAAATAAAGTTTCAGTCAGTTGAAATATAAGTAAAAACTCTATATTATTCAATACTTTGCGAGCCATGTAACTTTTTTCCTAAAGAAGTCGTCATTTTTTTTTTTTTTTATGCTTCATTACAACTTTGAGTATTTGCTATAATTTTTTATAAAAATTGGTGTTGCCGAAGTTCTACCTGACTATTACCATTTTTTTAATTTCTTTTTGCTTACTGTTCCAAAATGATCTTAACCAATTCATTAGCAGTTTTTTATTAATTTATTTACATTTAGGTTCCTAGCGTTTGATAGAGTAGAAATAATGAGTGACTGTTCTAACTAAAATATTACCAATAATAATAATAATAATAATAATAATAATAATAATAATAATAATAATAATAATAATAATAATAATAAAATAAATAGGCTACATTTAGGATATCACAGTAGACAACCAATTGTTGAAAAAAATTCTTTTACAAGTTTCACAATATTCGCTACCTGTTTATATTTGCAATTTATGAACATTTTGATTTTACCACTTACCACTTCTATCAGATCTAAAATTAATTTATCATTCTTGAAAGTAAAGTGCAATCATACTTTAAAAATTACACGTCATGTTTTGTATTTATGTCAAGGTAATGTAGGGATGGCCAAAAAATATCGATATATTGAAATATCGATATTTTGGCTCGATATATCGATATTTTTGGGCGATATTTTCTTAGGCGATATATCGATATTTCGATATTTCTTCTTAATATCGAAAGCCGATATTCTTTTCAAAAAAAATTTTTTTAGAGGTCGGAAAAAAATAAAATCTTATCCCCCTCTCCCGACACCCTGAAGTGATTAAACTCTCTTTTCCCCTCATATTTCGTTCTTCGTTCGTCCCCCAATGTCGAGTATGCTATAAATAAACTGAAAAAATTGGCTGGAATTTATAGGGTTTTTTTCGTCTTTTACGCGGAACCAAAAAATAGGAAGAGCAGGGGGGTGATCGACATGGCATAATACCCATATTTCAAATTGTACTCTTCTGGATATATTCTCTAATCACTGTTCGTCTTATTCAAAGGCTGATTCAACTGGATAATGCGACCTAATAAATTTTGGAATAATAGTAAAAATGCTTTTCCTGCTAATGTTCTATAGGTTCACAGCAATGAATACTCTTCTGTAAATGCGACGTCAGTCTCGTCCGGCAACGAACAGTATCATTATTAAACAATGGTAGCTTAGCTCAAATAGAACCAGGAATAGATTGACCTTCGAGAAATAGCAATCAGTTAGTCTTTTGAGCGTGCATTAGATCAGTGGTCTCAAAGTGGAATAACGCGTACCGCAGCCAAGGGGTACGTAGTCAAAAGTGATATTGGGGGATACGCAAAAAAGTTAAAATAAATAATATTTTTTTTGAATATTATATATATTAATATATTATATTCATAATATATGCATTATATTATATATATATTATATTATATTTATATTATATCTATATTATAGCCTGATATAGTGTATAGGGGTAACAACTTCTAATGTGAACTTGCTTCCGAGTTACGAAGCCATCAAAAATGATAGGTTGATGCAGTAGATGATTGGTATTGCCGGGCCTTGCAGTAGTATATATATATAACTATTATTATATATATATATTTATTGATAGTAATATTGATATCATATAGTATCAATATATATATATATATATATTATATTATATATAGTTATAGTATATTAATAATATATATATATTATAAACAATATAATATATACTATATATATATATCTAATAAAATAATATATATAAATAATATATGTATATATATACTAGTATATACATATAATATATACACTATAATATGTTTATATATATATATTATATATCATACTAAGTAGTATAAAAAATAAATATGAAAAGCATATGATCCTATTTTATAAAATATTTGATCCACTTGCCAGATGGTTCCGACAAATTAGAAATAGTAAGAGATATATCCTATGATAGACTATTCATAAAAATATAAATATATTATATAATATATATATATATATCTAATATATAATATTATATATTACTACCATATTATATTATATATATATACTATATATATATATATATATATATAGTATATATATATGATATATATATATTATATAGTTAGATTATATATTAGTAATATTATATATTATATAATTAATATATATATATATATATATATATTATATATATATATATCATATATTATATATATAATATACTTATATATATATATACTATATATACTATATATAACCTGATTATTAATATACTATTATAGTATATAGTATATATATATATATATTTAGTAATATAATATATATATAATATAGATATATAATAGTATAATATTATATAATATATAATAGATGTATAATAGTATAATATATATTATCTATATATATAATATCAGTATGTATATACATATATATTGTATATATCTAATAAAATTATATAATATATATATATATATATCTAATTATCATATATTATATATATATATATTATATATAATATATAATATTAGATATATATATTAAATTCATATATAAACTAGTAATTATATACGATATGCTTATATAAATTACTATAATATAGTATAATATTATATATAATAATATAATATATATATATAATATTATATTATATATATTATATTATAATATTAATATAATATATACAATGGCGCCCCTATCCAGAATTTTTTTATCGCGGAGGGCGCCAACCCAAAAATCGTCTTTTAGGTATATCTATCTAATTAATATATATATATATATAATCGATATATTGGTTAAAATACACAATACTATATATATTATCTATATATACTATATAAATATTTAGATATAATATATATAACCTATATATATATATATAAACTTATCATTAATTTATATATTACATACGTACCATAAAATAACACTTGAGTTACAGTATATATATACTACTTATATAAAGTGGTAAAGCGAAAATTGAGGGACATTATTAAATTAATGGGGTAAGAAATTTATTAAATCAAAAATATAAATCATCTTAGCTAAATTGTTAAATTTAATCTCACTAATAACATGCAGAGTGAGCGACGCTACGACCGAGTAACATCTCTCATTTTTTTTCAATATTCAATGGCGCATGCTAGAGGAGAGGCAAAGTCCAATAAGTCTTTCAGTCTACAATAGTATTTCTCAAGTAGGTTATCAGAAGTCTTAATTGCTGAAAAGCTATCTTTCTACCTGAAGCATTTAACACGGCCGTATAAACTTGCCGTATTTGTCGCCAACAGATAGTAAATATTTGGAAATTGTAGCTGCGAACAAGAAACCAGTCCATCTATTGCTGCTTTTTGGCGACCTGTGCTGTGAGATCATTTCAACTTCCATAAATCCATTCTGCCCTTTACTAATCTTCCTTTGCGCTTTCTTAGATCACATCCTTGTAAAATATCTTACCTCAATATTTTATTCTTCTCATATGCACATTTACACCCAGTTCGTATGTCAAATTGCCAAGGAAAATCTAAAACCTCTCTCCCTTAATGCCTGATATTAAATCATTCAAAAATGCCGTATAAAATATGAGATGTGCGAGATATAAGTCTGATGAGCGTCCGACAGTAGGAAGGGCTTGGATCTGTATTTTAGTTCGGAATTGTTAATTCTGATACTCGACAATTCAAATACTCAGTTCAGATCAGGGATGTGCGCTTACACATCACATCTGTAAAAAATCAGCATGAAATTCTATATGTTTGCATTTTTCTGATCGTTTAGCACTCGTGCCCAACCTTTAGTCTATCGGGGTAAGCAAATAAGAATTTAAAAATTTAGCTACACGTTTCACAAATTTACTAATATCATAATCATTATTATAATATATACTATATATCATTAAAAATATATAAATACTATATATAATAATTAATAATATAATACTATATAATATATATATATAAAATATATTATATATACTTATATATAGTAATATTTATTATATAACTATATATATATAATATTAATATAAACCAGAATGCACCATTCACGCAGCGGCCCTTTTCAAAAGGAGCTAGCGGCCAAAAAAAAAAAAAAAAAAGAACTGAAAAGAAAAAGAAAGTATATATATACACTGAGACTTAAGAGAGGAAGATTGAATATCTTTTTTTTTGTTATTTACGGAAAAATGGCATCATGAACGCAATTAGATTCAACAAAAACAGATGCTGCGCTGGAAAGAAGGTACGCACCACACGAGCTAAACTGAGTCTCCAAATTATTTCACACAATACCTATGTGGAGAGTAAGCGCACTCTTGTTTACGAGGGCGACGCAGTCAGATTAGAGGAAGTGAGAGTGTCAATGTCTTCGCAGCACTTGCCGTCTGTAAACCATATAGAAAAGAATTGTAGTACTAATATCACCTCGCAGCAGCTGAATGAGAAAGAATTTGGCACAGTTTATAAGATCTCTTAGCCATTCAGCCTCAACACTATCAAAGTGAGCGTGAACCGGATTCATCCCCCAAAATGTAGAATAACAGATATTTACCACACAGGGCGCGAAGAATCTCTTATTATCACTGCAGCGCTGGAGCCACGTAAGAAAATATCTACGAAATCGACAGAAGTCCCACTTCCATTTGAACCATTTTAGCACGATTTAGATATGAGTCTTCCAAGACAATTCACTATTTATAGTTCCAGTAAGAAATATTTTTGCTTGTTTACAGGTGAGAGCATTAGACCGGTACGAGCGAATCATAATGCTTGAAGTGGTTTTAGAGGGCAGTAGAGGGAAAATAGAAGAAGTTGAGTTTTAAAGAGTCGAATTTCACGAAGCAATGCGGTTAGCCTCCTAAGAATCACCGCACCCATCGGCAAGAATTAGGACTCCGAAACTTAGACGAGAGGCAACTCTAGCAGCAAAAGATGATGTTATATTTGAAATGAGTGACAGATTGGAGATTGAGCTCGCAGCATCAAGAGTGACGAGTTAGAAGTCCAGCCTAGCAAGCACCATTATATAAAAAAAATAGGATAAACGAGTGGAGAGTAAACAGAACCCTTTGAGATACACCACAGATCAACAGAAGGAGAAGAGTTGCTCCATCAGCAAGAGCTGAAATGAACGATCTTGAAGAAAATTAACAAGAGTAGCAAGGGAGGAGAATCCAAAGGTAAAGGTACTTAGAGAGTACGATGCGACATGTCAATACCCTGTCAGAGCCTTAGATCATGTTTGATCAAGCCCTACACACACAAGCAACTCTCCATAGCTCCCTAAGGGCAGAAGACATAAATCAGTAAGATAGGATAGTAACTTTTAATTATATTGTTAATACTATATATATATAGGTATATATAGTACTTATATATATATATACAAATTATTTATAGTATATATATATATATTTCATGATATTAATAATATATATAATATATTTAATATACTATATATATATACTATTTTTTAAATAAAAATTTTTCTTTTTTTTTTACTATAAATTATATAATATATATATATCTATTATATAATATATCTATTTATATACTTTATATAGTATATAATATTAATTTTCTATTTTTAATTTATTTTCAATATATGATGATAAAATCTTCATACGCGGCGCGCAGCAACATTAAAACGGTACGCGACCAACATGTTGCCCGCGAGCTACGCGTTGGGCGTTGTCTGCGCTTTAAAGTTTAGTTTTAACTAATGACTTACGAGATTTGTTCATGAACTTCACACTATAAAGTAATTTAATTTTCTGAATTTGTTATTATTAACGATATATATCTAAAACTTTTAGTGTCTAGGAAAAATTTCGGGGGGGGGCCATTGCCCCCCCCCTCGCCCCCCCCTAAATACGCCACTGTACTTATATATATATATACCGTACTATATATATTATATATATAATATTAGTATATAGATTATATATTAAATATTATATATATATACTATATATATAATTATATATACTAATCTATTATATCTATATAATATTATATATAATAAAGGACGTAAATAACCTTGCATTCTAGTGGGAAGTAAAGGAAGTAATTAAAAAAAAGCTATCATAGTTTTATTATCCTTTTATCATGAAATATTTATAATTATTTTTTATTCTGAGCACTGTTAAGGACTTTGCAGTCCACTCTAGACCAACTAATCCTAATTACGTTGTGAGTTATAACTGTGTTTCATGTGTTCGAGTGTGGACGAAGTATAAATCATTATCTCCTCGCAGAAATCTAATACGCGGAACAGGACTCCTGGAGCTTGCTTATACAGTTAACATCACCGCAGGACCGACAGCTTTTCATCATACTGCTGCGCGATTACCGATTGTCCGCTAATATGCTAATCTAATTAATTACCGATTTATATGCATAGCCTATTACTAAAAGTTAGATTTGGGTCGTACTTCCTACAGCCCTTTTCTTATGATAAGTGGTCTGAAATCTAGTTCGAATTTCTTAAATATCCCGAAATAAGCGTCGGTTTATTCATTTTATACTTAAAATTTAATAGAAGTTTAGTTCTACTTTTTAAGGCGTCCAGAGCTTCAGTTGCGTCTACCATTCAATTTAAAATTTCGTAGTTGGAGAATCAATATTTATTATCTACTTAAATAGAAACCATTTTGAAGATTTAGCTTCATTAAATACTTATATTTATTTTCATTCTTAATACATAAAAATGGAAGTTTAGAATTGATTGTTTCAATTTGTTATGAAACGCGATTTTATTATTTAATTTATCACTATTCCACAACAGTCACAACACCCCAGTGTCTTCCAAGAGCCACCACATCAACGCTTTCTCAAGCACAACTCAGTCTTCAACCGCTTGGTGAGAGATTTCGGACCGAAACTGGAAATTGCGCAAATCTGAGCAGTGCAAGCATCCTTTTCATATTCTCCACGCTTTTTCTTCTTGCTACATAGTCCTGCTATATTCTTAATTAAAGCCTCTTCTCTCTCTCCGTCTCTCTTCTCATCTCATTCAAATATATGACTTATATATATAACTATATATATAATATATATAATAGTGTTGTATATATATATCTACTATATTAATATATATATATATATATTTCGTACTTTTAATATACTAATACTTAATATATATTATATATATATAATATATTCATATAATATATATATATATATATAATATATACTATTATAATTATTAAACGAGTGGATCCTATTTATAAATATACGGATATATCGCAATATCGACTATTTTACTTCGTATCTAAATATCGAAGGCGACTATGATATTTTATTAAAATACTTCGATATATAGATTTATCGATATTTTTTAGATATCGGGCATCCCTAATTAATGAGAGTTCATAGTCCAATACTCTTCGCCAGTTTGATTAGGCCACATTGCCAGACAAAATCCATGCTGCAAAATTTTAACACCCAAAGGTCCTAATTCCTAATTAAAACCGTAGCTCATTCATCATCAATGTTGTGAGCCAAAGTCTTTTGGGTTGTTTTAATGTCGATAAGATGATAACTAATTTTTTGAAGGATTTAACATATTTTTTAGTTTTCATAAATAATTTCTTTCTGTGATCAAGAATAAAACATACTAGAACACTTCAAAGTTCAAATGTATACTGCTGGGGCCTGGGAGTAACTATATTATAAAAACTATTATATACTTCCACCTATATATCTCTTCTATTTGGTTTTATGTTTAGAGGTAAAAAACTATTATAGTACTTTCACTTTTATGTCTTTATTTTAATTTTATTTAGTACCCGTATTTATGATGTAGGATATCAAAAGGTCATATACCCGCCAAGGGATATCTCATACACAAAATAGCGGAGTCTTGTACTTTCGCCAATATTGGTATAGATGCCAGAATTTACTAACTGCCAAAAAACAATAAGATTCATTACTGATTCATTGGCGGTCCTAATTTGTCGCGCTTGTGAAAGTCAAATTTAACAGTCAAAAATGTTAAGGGTATGGAGGTAAATGGTCTTAATTTCTTTTCAAATATTTCAACTATCATTCTATCTATATTCTCTTTGCCTAATACCTATCTATCAATTTACCATTTTACCTACTAAGTTAATGAAAGTGCTAATTGACTAAACCCATATGGTTGAGTTATCTTATGGCTTCAAGAACTATTCTCAAAGCAAAAATTTTTTTTGAAAACCAACAAATTCAAGGCAAGACTTATATAGATACACAATTGCTCTATTTATATATTGTAATGAATAGAACATGCTCATTAGAACTTTTGTATCGAATTCATTCTCCCCAATCCCCATGTTGTTTTATCCTCCCTCTGAGCGTGGTCTGGTCAGGAAGCCCATCCCCGTCAGTATATAGTACTATATATATATATATATATATATATATATATATATATATATTATATATATATATATATTATATATATATATATATATATATATATATATATATATATATATATATATATATATATATATTGATAAAACTTTAATTAAAATTCCCCAATTATGATAAGATTTTGATAAAATTTACCTAATAAAACAAAGTTAAATAAATATTATATAAAAATTACATTTATTAAAATTAGTGAATAAAAATTTCCATCCATAACCGTATATATGGAAAAGAATAATATAAAAATGACGTCACAAACAAACGAACGCACGCAACAATTAAAATAGACAACAGTTTGTTTTTTTTCGGAGCATTATGCATTGTCTTTTGTAAAATGTTCTAAAGGTTTAAGTTATGTTAAAAAGTGTTAGCTTAAACTGGTGATTTTGGTTAAATTAATTAATATAATTGAATCTAAATCTACTTATACAAACTGACTTGTAAAAGCGGTTTTCCTCAAGCAATTTGTTTGAAAGGAAAGATTCATGGTGTTGTGTATGTAGGTAACCTATACTTAATATTTAGTGGAGCTCTTCTATGTATTATAATAGGGTTATTTTATGCATAGCATTATTGTCAAATGGTCAAGGTAAGAACTTTCTTTTCAAGCAATTTTAATAGATAACATCATTATATACAACAATAGTGGTTGGGGTTGGCCTAACTAAGGCTAATTTCAACATATTTCAAACAAATTGTGCTGGTGATTGCTTTCAAGTCAATTGAACCTAGCCTATTAGATAGGGCCTATGTTAATAATTGAACCTAGCCTATTGGATGAGGCCTATGTTAATAATTGAACCTAGCCTATTGGATGAGGCCTATGTTAATAATTGAACCTAGCCTATTGGATGAGGCCTATGTTAATAATTTAACCTAGCCTATTAGATAGGGCCTATGTTAATAATTCAATGTTGGCTTTTTGATGTAATTTCTTTTAAGTTAATATTGATACAGCTTAATAGTAATAACGCATCTGTGTATATATTTAATATAGGACTGTGCATAGATTACAGTAATAAACTGAACTTGAATAATTTTGACCTAATCATACTAGACCTAATTCAGTGTAACCTTAAGGTAACGTTTTGTTTTAAAGAGCCTTTTATACATTATAAATATAGCTTATTTGTTATATTTTGTGATATTATGGCCTTTCATGAAGAGTGTTAAACTCCAATTTTTTTACAATTTAACAATTTAAGACAGTTTTTCATTTTTTGGTAACTATTTATCAGAAGTAACTCTAAAATGGGTAATGGTGATGATAGTACTAGCACTATAGAGCTGTGCAAAAGCGAAATAAACCTTTTAATAAGGCAGAGAGCTACTAATAAATCTAAAATAACTGTAGCTCTCAAAAAACTTGACAAATTTAAAAATGATGGTGCTTTGACTAAATTATTGTTTAAATTTTCTCAAGATATTGTAGAAAATGAACTTGCTTCCATTAAAATAATTGATGATAAAATTTTGGACCTTATGTTCCAAAATGATTTTGATAAAGTAGACCTTTCTTATATGAATAAGGAATTAGAAGGTACTGTAACGTATCATATGGACGTGTCTGCAGCATTAATAAAGTATGATGATTTTCTTGACTCTAAAAATGTGCCTAATGAGAGTAATACTACAGAACAGTTTTTAGATGTTATTTCTAAATTAAACTTAACTGAAAGCAAACTTCCTGTACTTAACTGTGATACCTTTGATGGTACAGGTTCAAATAAATTGAATTTTCATAATTTTCTAAATAAATTTAATAACTTGATAGGAAATAGAAATAATTTAACTGATTCTGTTAAAATGACTTATCTATTTGGGTATCTAAAAGGTTATGCTTACAAAGTTGTTAGCCATTTAACAATAAGAGACGACAATTATAACATAGCTATAGATTTGCTAAAAAAGGAATTTTTGGATAGAGAGTATATCATAAATGAATATATGAATAAACTTCTGGAATTGAATCCTCCAGATGGGTTTGATAATGAATTTCTTAATACTAAAATCTTTGTTAATGAAATTAGATCCATGATATATGAGCTAAAGGGTTATGATTTAGATTTTTTGATACCTGACACGCCTGGTTGTGTATTGTTAAGCAACATAGTTTTTAAGAAGTTGCCTAGAATTTTTAAATCTGAATTAGTGCATAAGGTAGGCTCCAACTTTCCAACTTTGGGCCAATTGTTTGAGTGTTATAATGAAGTAGTAAACACTTTGTGTACTGTTTCTAGGACAAAGAAAGATAATGCGCAAGTTAGGCCTAAAACTAAAACTACAATTAAAAAATCTGAAAAGGCTTCTCCATCTAGTTCTTTGCAAACATTTAAGACTACTGCTACTCCAGCAAAAGGTGTCAATGATAGTAATGAGCATAGTGTTGCTAAGGCTCAAGGTGTTTGTAAATTTTGTCAAAAAAAGGGTCATCCCCTTTATAAATGCGATAAATATGTGACCACAGAAGAAAGAGTTGCTCGTGCGAAAGTGTTAAACCTGTGCACTAGATGTTCAGGTATAGGTCATCAGGAAAGTGAATGTTTTGGGAAAGAAGGTAGATTGAAATATAACTGTTTTAAATGTAAAGCATATACTCATATAACAGCTTTCTGTCCTGAAACTAATAATGAGTCCAGTCAATCTATTAATTTATGTTTGACATCACAGCAACAAACAGATAGAGTATATTTGTTACCCACTATTTCTTTCCAATTAATTAGGGGTACCAAAAGGGTGACAGTTCGAGGTATTATCGATTCAGGATCACAAAGGTCATATTTATCTAAAAACATCACTAAAGATCTTTTTGACGATATTGACAAGTTACATGAATTAGATTATAATGTACAAACCTTTATAGGTAAACAACATCGTACTTTTAAACAAGTTTTGTTAGGTTTCAAATATGATGCACAGCAAGTATTTAGTATGCCTTTCTTAATAGACAATACTTTGTCTTTGCAATATGAAGTAGATGGCGTAAAAGAAGCCATACAAAATTTTAAGCAACATAACTTAGCTTTGGCAGATTCTACTTTTTATAATGATGTAGATTATAATAAATTTCATTTAGATGCATTAATAGGTACTGACATCATTCAATATTTGTCATCTTTTAAATTGATCAATGTAATGGGAGGCAGCTGTTTTCAAATATGTGATAAGTTGGTGCCTATGGGAAATGTACATAATTTTTTAACAAAAACTCAAATGCTTAAGGTAAACAAAAAACAAATACCTACTCAGTTGGGTAATGAAGAAGTAGAAACAGTTAGTGATACAGTTGTCAATTTTATCACTAACCCAGTGAAAAAGAACATTTTTTTCATCATTTGAAAATATATTAACGGATTCACAGGTAGATAATGGGGTAGAAAATCTTTTCTCATTAGAGTCTATCGGTATCCCATCTATCGATGAAAGTACATCTACTTATGATGAATATATGGTAGATAAATTTAAACAAGGTATCTTATTCAAGGACAATCACTATTATGTGAGATTGCCTTGGATGGAAGAAAAGATTAAACAAGTTCCTAATAATTTACATGTGTCATTAAAAGTTCTAAATAGAGTTTATGCAGACCTTGAAAGTAAACATCTGGTAAATGAATATGACAAAGTGTTCGAACAACATCAAAAGGATGGAATCATTGATCAAATTAACATTCCCAAACACAAAATCAATGATTACATATTCATACCACATAGACCTATTATAAAAGTTGAAGAACAGGTTACAACTAAAGTGAGACCAGTCTTTAACTGTTCCTTTAGATTAAATAAAAATTCACCTTCTATAAATGAATCATCTTACTCGGGTATTGACTTGATGAACTCTTTATTGAAATTACTACTTATATTTAGGACAAATGATTATGTTGTCCTCAGTGACATAAAACAGGCTTTTTTATCTATTAGACTTAGAGAAGAGACTGATAAAAATAAATTTTGTTTTTTATGGTATAGAAATAATGAATTAATTACTTTTAGATACAATACTATTCTTTTTGGTTATACAGCCTCACCTTTCATCTTACACTATATTTTGAAACACCATATAAGTCAATTTAATGATGACAGGTGTAAAGAGATTTTGACTTCCAACTTTTTTGTGGATAATTTAATTTACACAGGTAATAAATGTGATGATCTCATAAATCTCTATCATTTAACATATGATAGAATGCAATCAGGAGGGTTTATACTTAGATCCTGGAACACTAATAATGACAAACTGAAAAGGGTTTTACAAGGTGATGAAGTATTGGTGGAACATGGTTGTGATCTGGAAAGAGTATTAGGTTATAAATATAACATAACAAATGATTCTATGCATGTTTCAGTTGTCACATTTGGTAATCATGCCAAAACTAAACGTCAATTACTATCTGAGACGTCTAAAGTATTTGATCCTATAGGGTTGGTCTTACCAGTCTCAATAAGAGGTAAATTATTAATAAGAAGTGTATGGGAAGCCAAATATGAATGGGATGATGAGTTGTCTGAAGAGCTGATTGGTGAATGGGAAAAATTAAAAAAGGATCTTCAATCCTTACCAGAAATAGCTTTTCCTAGGCAGGTAATAAATGAAGATCATTCATATGGACTAAACATCTTTTGTGACAGTAGCTCAAAATGCTATGGCTTTGTAGCTTATAGTTCAAGTAATCATTCCAACCAACTTATATTTGCTAAGTCTAAAGTAGCTCCTATCAATCCCAAAAAAGCCTACAGCATTCCCACACTAGAATTATTAGCAGAAATCTTGGCCCTTATAGGCTTACCCAGAATTTTAGAATCCTATATCCAGTTTTGTATTTGAATATATCATTTAAGTGTAGATTCTCAGGTTGTAATTAATTGGGCGCTGTCTGGTGAAAAAAAGGTTAAATGTAAATACGCTAATAGCAGAGTAAATGATATCAACTATCTTTTAAGAGATACAGAGAATAAATATAAGATTAATATAATGTTCCGTTATGTGCATACAACAGAAAACCCAGCAGATCTCTTAACTAGAGGGATTACTTATAATAAATTTTTAGAAAATTTAAAATTGTGGTTTAATGGGCCATCTTGGTTAATCAAAAAATCTAAAATCTGGCCTAAATTTCACTGTTATCTGTATACATTGAGTTAATGAATTTTTCTACTCTGAGTAATTTTGACAACAACAATAATGAAATTATTGACATTAAAAAAATATTCTTCTTTTGATAAAATTATGAAAATTACTAGGAATTTGTTAACCTTTATATGTAATATAACGAAAGGTGATCCTTATAAGAAATCATTAATGTATTGGGTCAAGAAGGTTCAAATTTCTTGTTTTACTAAAGAAATTGAGTATTTATTGAATAATGATAAAAAAGAAAAAATTCCAATATTGGTAGATAACCTAAATTTATTCTTGGACATGGAGGGTATATTAAGATCTAAGGGTCGCATATCAAAAATGTACATATTTTAATTATGATGTACATAATCCTATTGTATTATCTCGATTTCATTATTTTACAACATTGTTAATTTATAAATCTCACCAAAAAGTACAACACCTTGGTCTTGATTCCACACTAACACACATTAGGAATCAAGGGTTTTGGATCCCTAAAGGTAGAATAGCAGTTAAAAAGATTATACACAACTGCATGATTTGCAAGAAAATAAATGTCAGAGCATTTAAATATCCAAAATACACTGATGTCCCTAAACATCACATGCAGCTAATCACTCCATTTAAATTTGTAGGCATAGACTATACTGGTCATCTATTTGTAAAAACCACTAATAGCACCACACTCGACAAAATGTTTATATTAATTTTCACATGCCTGAATATACGAGCTATACACATAGAACTTGTGCCAGATATGAGTGTACCTAACTTTCTATTAGCATTCCAACGCTTCTGTAATCTTTATAACATCCCAGATTACATATACTCAGATAATGCTCGTACATTTGAAAAGGGTGCCAACATTTTGCAAAAGGCCTTAGAGTCTGATGAGTTTGTGAAGGAACTTCAATTAAATAACATACGACATGTAAAGGTGCCTGTATACGCTGCATGGTTTGCTAGTTTTTGGGAAAGACAAATAAAAACTCTGAAAAGCTGTATGTACAAGGTGATTGGGAGAGCTAAGTTGACATATTTTGAATTATTGACTACACTATCATTTATTAAAAATGCTGTCAACTCTAGACCCTTGACTTACCGATCTGAGTCCAACGATATTGATATTATAACACCTAATTCATTTCTAAGATTAAATTGTAACTCATCACTAATATTGAGGAGTGAGGAAGGAGATATATGGAAGGAAACTGACCAAGCCACTCTAGAAAAAACCTTAGATACTCAAGAATCAATGTACACCCAATTTAAACAACTTTGGTATGAAGAGTATTTGCTTAGCTTGAGAGAATTTGGTCAAAAGCTGCATGAAACAACTTGGGAAGATAGAATAAAAGTAAATGACATAATCCTGATCAAATCTACTATTAGACCAAGACCATTTTGGATGACAGGTAGAGTACTCGAATTGGTGATGGGGCATGACAGTAAAATTAGAACAGTGAAGATAAAACAGAGCAATGGCCAAATAGCATATCATGCTATCTGTAATCTCTATCCATTGGAATTGTCAATAACACATACCAAATTAACACCTTCTGACACCAATCAACAACAAAACCTAACTCAAAGCAAAGCAAGTGTAAATATATCAGATAATTCTGGGATGGCATCAAACCGTCCCAAGAGAAAAGCTGCACAAAAATGTGCTCAATTTATAAAGGATAATCTTGATGATTTATAAACATTCAGATTGCAGATCTACATTCTGCAATTCTTTTTGGGGAGTGTGATAAAACTTTAATTAAAATTCCCCAATTATGATAAGATTTTGATAAAATTTACCTAATAAAACAAAGTTAAATAAATATTATATAAAAATTACATTTATTAAAATTAGTGAATAAAAATTTCCATCCATAACCGTATATATGGAAAAGAATAATATAAAAATGACGTCACAAACAAACGAACGCATGCAACAATGAAAATAGACTACAGTCTAATTTTTTCGGATTATTATGCATTGTCTTTTGTAAAATGTTCTAAATGTTTAAGTTATGTTAAAAAGTGTTAGCTTAAGCTGATGATCTTGGTTTAATTAATTGAATCTACTTATCTTATACAAACTGACTTGTAAAAGCGGTTTTCCTCAAACAATTTGTTTGAAAGGAAAGATTCATGGTGTTGTGTATGTAGGTAACCTATACTTAATATTTAGTGGAGCTCTTCTATGTATTATAATAGGGTTATTTTATGCATAGCATTATTGTCAAATGGTCAAGGTAAGAACTTTCTTTTCAAGCAATTTTAATAGATAACATCATTATATACAACAATAGTGGTTGGGGTTGGCCTAACTAAGGCTAATTTCAACAATATATTAAATATATAATATATATAGATATACTATATATATATATATCATATATTATATATAAATATATATATATATATATATATATATATATATATGGGCGCGCCAGCTTCCCAGCTAGGGGGAAGGCAGCTTAAAATTTAATGAGCTTATATATATATAATATATATATATATAATATATATATATAATATTATATATATCTATATATACTATATATATATATATATATATATATATATATTATATATATATATATATATATATATATATGATATATAACGCCAAACTTAGAAACATTTTTACACTTTTCATTGATTTAATATTTAAAAAAAAAAATATTTTAATAAGACATAGAATATCAAATACAATATTTAATGATGGAAAATTCACAAATATAGAGCAGTTGCAAATTGATATTATTAAAAAGTAATTTAATTGGGTTCAACGCAAATTTATCAACTACTGTTTTGAGTAAAATAATTCAAATTGGTCAACGCAAATTTTCTCTGTACACTCATCATAGCCAGCCCGTTTAACCTTCGTCTCCATAGTACTCGTACCAAGTCTTGATCCTTCGCCGAGTAACTAGAGTGCTCTATCCTGTATCTGGTGGGTGCATGGCTTGTCGAGTAGTATCATTAAAGCCTTTTTCGTTGACGAAAAGAAAGGTTTAGTCCCTTCCTTTAAGAACTTGGGAGACAACATAGATCTTTTTGTTCTCAACTACTCAGTTTTCTTGGTCCTTGCCAAATTTTGAAACAAAGTTTAGCTCTTCTTCTATGCATTCTAAGCGGTAAAAAACATAAAATGAAGCTGTCCCGTTTCCGTTTAATTAACTCATTGTATTGTATAAGTAAGCATGTGGAAAGGATGTAGATATGTCAATTCATAAGCAGGTGTATTTTCAGTAGAGAAAACGTAAATCAAGAGAGGTTATTGATCCAGAAAAAAAAAAAATTTTTTTTTGTGGAAATTATTAATGGATCTTCTCCAGAACTCCGTGGGATTTGTTGCTGCATGGTTGCTGTGCGTGCTGCTGTTTAAAAATCCGTGGTATATTCAGATCAGTCCCAGTTGCTCGGCGATTTGATTAGCTTCTTTTAGCACTTCATCGGTGATTTTTTCTTCATTTTTCCGATGGCTCTAACCATTTCCACAATGTATTGGAATGTGCTGCGAGGTTTTTGACGAATCCAAGGTTTGGATTGGAGAGCATTTACAAACTGGCTTTAACATCGCAGATACTTCGCGATCAATTATAGCATGATGAAACGACTTACATAACGCTGACATGCAACTGAAAACGCTTTTTCTTGTGGGCGGTATCCTTCAATGGAAAAGTGTTTCCTAATGCTTGCATCATTTCGTACAAATGTTTCTTAACCTCTGATGCAACATTCTGCTGTCAGAACCATCTGGTTGCAATCAGGCTTGGGATGTTTGGCATTAATTTTATTCTCAATCAATACCGACTCGCGAAAAAACGATAATATGTCCTTTATAGTTCCCCACAGTATTCGATTTCTGGTATTGTGTTCAAATCATTTACTACTAGATTTAGTTTGTGTGAAGAGCAATGAAAGAAACAATGATTTTTTATACTTTTTCCACAATATTGCTTGGACACCTCCTTCTTTGCCAGACTATCGTAGAACAGCCATCGAAACCCAGCCCACGCATGTCTCGGGATCCAGTTCTTCGGTCGTGACAAAGTAGTCAATGGTTTTTGCGTCAAACGCTTTCAGTTCTACAAAGCCAATAAATTCCTCTTTGACTTCATCAGACTCTTTGTCAAAATAGCGCAACCCTATGGATAATTGTTCCTTTATGGATAGTTCAACGAGAAGCTTGAAGTGTGTTTTATTGTACAATGGCAATAGTTATGCATCGATCCAAATAGGTCCACTCAACATAAAACTGAAAAGGGAAATATAAAATATAAGAATGATCTTGCAGAACCTTAGTATAATGAACACCAGTGGTCTATATGCGTTGATTTGAAGATGGTCAACATCTTACTTGGGCAGCAAAGCGGATATACAAAGTACCCTTGTTCATATGCTTGTGGATAGTAGGGCTAAAGAAGACCACTGTGAAAAAGTTGTATGACCTGCTAGGGAAAATATAACTGTAGGTGCATCAAATATCATTAACGAACCACTGGTTGACAGGGAATAAATTTTTCCCACACTCCACTCACAACTAGGACTGATGAAAGTCATTTGTTAGGGAATAGACCAAAGATGGTGAATGTTTCAATAATATTTGCAGATTTTTTCAGGGTTGATGTATGAGAACTCAAAGCTGGAAATCTTTAGCGCCTCAAATTTCCGCCAAATCATCAGGATGGAACATTTCATAAATTTCCATGACTGATTAATTGAAGCATTGCCTGGAAACAAAGTTTTGTCTTGGTGTTCAGACTTTTTGGCAACCATAAAACTCTGCCACTATGGTAGAACTCGTACAGAAATGCTTTCAACTTCAAAAATTTGAATGCTAATATGAGCATAAAAGTTCACTTTCTACATAGTCACTTAGATCGGTTTCCGAATAATCTAGGATGTTATAGTGAGGAACAAAGGGAGAGGTTCCATCAAGATATCAAGGTGATGGAAGAAAGATACCAAAGGAAGATGGGGATACACACATGATGGCAGACTATGTTGGAGCCTTCAACGTGAATGTTTTCCACATTCTGCACACAGAAGACAATCATATAGACCGCGATTTGTAATGCATTAACTGTGATTTCATTGTACTGATTGGCATTTTGTTACCTCTATTAGCATTTTATGTACTTACTCCTTAACAATTTGATATATATCTTTCGTGTTTTTTTTTTTTGTAATTACGTTCAAACCTGACATAAATTGTTGTTATTAATGTATTTTGTGACACCTGTATCTCAAAACCTTCAGCCATTCTAGGAAAACGGAGGTCATATTGGGAATCAGGGCAACAAGTTACCTATAAAAGACCGTAATTTTTGCCGCAAAATCTTTCGTTGGCCATTATTATTATTATTATTATTACTTATTTTTTTTTATTATTTATTGAATTATAATATTAATAGCAAAATGTATGATCTTAAATTTAGTATAATTATTTAAATATATATAAATATATATATATATATATATATATATATATATATATATATATATATATATATATATATATATATATATATATATATATATATATATATAATATATATATATTATTTTTTTTATATATTCCAGAAGTTGGAGATTTCGTTAGAAATATATCACTAATTCCGACCTTTTTTCACAATCTCCTCAGGGATGCTCTGTATTAGATGAAATTATTGGGAAACAATTTCCAAAAACTGTTAAAACAAGCTAGTAGTAAGTATGGGGTCCAACCAGCAGATGCAGATTCCAGGAACCTGGAATCTGGAAATCTGGAATGCTGGATATGTTTTATTATTTTTCAGGTACGATTGTATATATTTTTAACCGTAGATTTTTATTTCGGAGCCGGAGCCGGAGCCAGAGCCGGAGCCGGAGCCGGAGCCTTCGATGACGCGTTTTTTCCCACTGAGTCCGATTTTGGTGCTTGAGGTGTCCATCTATGGGTTTTTGGGGTCGGGGAACCCGTTTATGAGGTTCTGGAACCGGTCAAACCAAGTCAATAGCCGACATGACTTGGAAATTCGTAAGGTCGTCCGATTTTGGTGCTTGAGGTGTCCATCTATGGGTTTTTTGGGTCGGGGAATCCGTTTTTGAGGTAAGTGAGGCGTTTGGAACAGGAAATTTAAGTTAAATGCCGACATGACTTGGAATTTCGTAAGGTCGTCAGATTTAGATGCTTGAGGTGTCCATCTATGGGTTTTTTGGGTCAGGGAAGCCGTTTATGAGGTATGTGAGGCGTTTGGAACAAGGAATTCAAGTCAAATGCCGACATGACTTGGTTGGAAATTCGTAAGGTCGTCAGATTTTGACGCTTGAGGTGTCCATCTATGGTTTTTTGGATCAGGGAATCCGTTTATGAGTATGTGAAGGCGTTTGGAACTAAGGAAATCAAGTCAAAAGCCGAACATGACTTTGATTGAAATTCATAAGGTCGTTAGATTTAGACACTTGAGGTGTCCATCTATGGGTTTTTTGGGTCAGGGAAGCCGTTTATGAGATACGTTATGCGTTTGGAGCAGGAAATTTAAGTTAATTGCCGACATGACTTGGAATTTCGTAAGGTCGTCAGATTTTGACGTTTAAGGTGTTAAGTTATGGGTTTCTTAAGTCGGGGAAGTCGATTCTGAGATCGTTGAGTCTAATGAAGCAGGGAATACAGGTCAAAGGCCGACATGCCTTTGACTTTCTCTGAAATTGCTAAGTTTTATACTTTTTATTGGTCAAATTAAGGGTTCCTAAGGGGGGTGAGACCAATTTTGAGGTCAGGTTGGCCAATATTTGAGTTTAAGAAGGGCTAGGAATAAGTCTTATAAACCACACTTTTCTTCACCACTCAATTTAGATGAGTTCTATTTGACTTGTCTTCTTCAAACTTATCTCCCCATATAGGGGTGACGTAACCTCATTGTAGACGAGGTTACGTACCCGTGCTCACCCCAGAGGGTGAGCCTCCCCCTAAAAATCGAATGTTCGTAGAAGGTTGAAATTTGGAGAAAGGATTCAGAGCCGGATTTCTGGAAAGAATCGGGGTTTGGAATCAGAGGAATAGACAACGGTACCGGTGCTGAAGCCAGTGCGGTGCCTAGTTAGTAAACATTCGTTTAATAATACAATATTATTACTGTTCACATACCTGATCCTGTTCTATCATGTACATATCGTCAATTGCATTGTATCTTGCAAAGATAACCCGCCTTTCTAAATGTTCAAGACTGACATTTATATTTTCAAATCTCATTTTCTTTTATAAATGCTAACTAATATATTTTTTTCCTTAAACTGAAACATGCATATATTGGTTGCTATTTTTTTTTTTTTTTTTTTTTTTTTTTTTTTTTTTTTTTTTTTTTTTTTTTTTTTTTTTTTTTTTTTTTTTTTTTTTTTTTTTTTTTTTTTTTTTTTTTTTTTGTGTTTAATTTTTTTAATTTTATTTTTCAAACTTTATTTTTTATAAGTTTAATTATTTTATTTTAATTTTTTAATTTTTGACTTTTTTTCTTTTCGTATATATTTTTATTTGTTTTATTTATTTTGTTTAATTTGCTTTAAACTTTTCGTTTTTACTAAAAAATTTATTCTTTTTATGTTTATAACTTAAAAAAATTTGCATATTTACATACCTTAAAGCAGTAAATCAGTAAATCAGTTAAATCAAACTGCCCTCCATACCCTCATACCCTTATGCGATCTATTGATCTATTGATCTATTGATCTATTGATTCAAGTCATATATTTTGTATAACATAACACAAAAACTTTTATTTATTTTTGTTTTGTTTCTATAAACTTTTCGTTTTTTTACTATAAAAATTTATTTATTTTGTTTAATTTACTTTAAACATTTTGTTTTTACTAAAAAATTTATTCTTTTTATGTTTATAACTTAAAAAATTTGCATATTTACATACCTTAAAGCAGTAAATCAGTAAATCAAGTAATCAAAACTACCGCCCCATACCCCAACCCTTCATGGATCTATAGATCTATTGATCTCTTGATCTATTGATCTATTATCAAACCATAATTTTGTTCATAACAATAACACAAAACTTTTTATTATTTTTGTTTGTTCTTATTATTATTTTTTTCTTTTACTAAAAAATTTATTCTTTTTATGTTTATAACAAAAAAATTTGCATATTTACATACCTTAAAGCAGTAAATCGGTAAATCAGTAAATCAAACTGCCCTCCATACCCTCATACCCTTCTGCGATCTAATTGATCTATTGATCTATGAATCTTATTGATCTATTTGATTCAAGTCATATTTTGTAAACATAACACAAAAACTTTATTATTTTTGTTTTGTTTCTTTAAACATTATTTTTTACTATAAAATTTATTTATTTTGGTTTTAATCATTTTTCTTAAATTTTTTGTTTTTCACTAAAAAATTTGCATATTTTACATACCTTAAAGAGTAAATCCAGTAAATTCAGTAAATCAAACTGCCATCCATACCTCATTTTAAAACCTTATGTGATCTAATTGAATGCATTGTCTATTTGATCTATCTAATCTATTTGGTTTATGATTTCAAGTCATATTTTGTATAACATAAACACCAAAACTTTTATTTATTTTGTTTTGTTTCTTTAATACTTTTCGTTTTTACTATAAAAATTTTTATTTTTTTGTTTAATTTGCTTTAAATATTTTGTTTTTACTAAAGAAATTATTCTTTTATGTTTATAACTTTAAAAAAAATTTACATTTTACAATACCTTAAAGCAGTAAGTCAGTAAATGCAGTAAATACAAACTACCTCCATACCTCATTCCCTTCTGTGCATCTATTGATCTATTGATCTATTGACTAATTGATATTTTTAATTCAAGTCATATTTTGTAAACATAACACAAAAAACTTTTATTTTATTTTGTTTTGTTTCAATAATTTTTCGTTTTAACTAAAAAAAATTATTCTTTTTTCTTTATAAATTAAAAAATTTGCATATTTACATACCTAAAGCAGTAAATCAGTAAAATCAAGTCAATAAATCAAACTGACCCCCATACCCTCCATACCCTCCTTCCCTCCATACCCTCTATCCATCTATCGGATCTACAAAATACCAGTCATGATTCCTGTATATACATATACAAAAATTTTATTTATTTTTGTTTTGTTTCTTAAACTTTTCGTTTTAAAACTAAAAAAATTTAAATCATTTATGTTTATAATTAAAAAATTTGCTATATTTACATAGCTTAAAGCAGTAAAATCAGTAAATCAGTAAAATCAAACTGCCCTCCATACCTCATACCCTTCTGACTATGATCTATTGATCTATTGATCTATTGATCTATTGATTCAAGTCATATTTTGTATAACAACACAAAAACTTTTATTTATTTTGTTTTGTTTCTTTAATACTTTTCTTTCTTGCAGAATTTTCACTTATCTTGTTTAAATTGGCTGACTTATTTTTGTTTTTAACTAAAAAATTTATTCTTTTTATGTTTATAAACTTAAAAAAAATTTGCATATTCACATACCTAAAGCAGTAATCAGTAAATCAGTAAATTCAAACTACCCTCCATACCCTCATACCCATCCATGATCTATTGATCTATTGATACTACTTGCTATTATCTATTGGTCCTATTCGATTCAAGTCCATATTTTGTAATAACATATACACAAAACTTTATTTATTTTTTGTTTTGTTTTCTTTATACTTTTTCGTTTTTTTACTTAAAAAATTATTTCTTTTTATGTTTATAACCTTAAAAATTAACATTTTTACATACTTAAAGCAGTAAATCAGTAAAATCAGTAAATCAAAACTACCCTCATGCCACATACCCTTCTGTGATCTAATTGATCTATTGATTCTATTGATCTATTGATCTATTGATCAAGTCATATTTTGTATATACATAACACAAAAACTTTTTATTTATTTTTTGTTTTGTTTCTTTAAACATTTGTTTTTACTAAAAAACTTATTCTTTTTATTTTATAACTTAAAAAATTTTACATTTTAATACCTAAAGCAGAAAGTCAGTAAATCAGTAAATCAAAACAACCCTCCTACCCCTCATACGCTCTATCTATTGATCTATTGATCTATGATCTATTGATCTATTGATTCACATCATATTTTGTATAACCATAACATAAAAAAACCTTTTTATTTTTTTTGTCTGTTCTTCCTTAAAATTTTGTTTTTACTTAAAAATTATTCTTTTTATGTTTATAACTTAAAAATTTGTATATTTACAATACTTAAAGCAGTAAATCAGTAAAATCGTAAATCAACTGCCTCCATACCTCATAAACCCTTCCATGATCATTGATCTATTGATCCTATTGACTATTGATTCAAACCATATTTTGTATAACATAACACAAAACTTTTTATTTATGTTTGTTTTGTTTCCTTTAAACATGATGTTTTTAATATTAAAAATTTTTTTATACTGTATTATTTGCTTTAAATATTTTTCTTTTCACTATCATTTATTTTTGTATGCGATAACTTTTAAAAATTTACATATTTACTTCCTTAAAGGCATAAATCAGAAATAGTAAATCAACTGTAATCGCAGCTATCCCTCCTACCTTCTGTGATTATCTGATCTATTGATCTATTGATCTATGGATCTATTGATTCAAGTCATATTGTGTATAACATAACACAACTTTTATTTATTTTGTTTTGTTTCTTAAACTTTTCGTTTTTACTAAAAACTTCCTCTTTTAATTTTTAATAACTAAAAATTTATGTTTTATAGATCCTTTAAAGCAGTAAATAATAAATCAGTAAATCAATAATGCTGTTGCAAACCCCACTACCCTTCTGTGATCTATTGAATCTATTGATCTATCTGATCTATTGGATTCAAGTCTAGTTTTGTATAACATAGACACAAAAAAACCTTTATTTATTTTTGTTTTGTTCTTTAAACATTTCGCTTTTTTAACTATAAAAAATTATTTATTCTTGTTTTATTTGTTTTAAATATTTTGTTTTTTACTAAAAAATTTATTCATTTTTATGTTTTATAACTTAAAAAATTGCATATTTACATACCTTACAAGCAGTAAATCAGTAATCTAAAGCAGTAAATCAGTAAACAGTAAAAATCAGTAAATCAACTACCCTCCATAAACCCCCTCATACCCTTTTGTGATCTATTGATCTATTGGTCTATTGATCTATTGATTCAAGTTCATATTTTGTATAACATAACAACCAAAAACCTTTATTTAATTTTGTTTGTTTCTAAACATTATGTTTTTAACTATAAACAATTTATTATTTTGCTTAATTTTGTTTTTAATATTTTGGTATTTTTACTTTAAATTCTCTTGGTGTTAGTTTTATGACTTAAAAAATTTGCATTTTACAATACCTTAAAGCAGTAATCAGTAAATCAAGTAAAATCAAACTGCCCTCCATACCTCATACCCTTCTGTGAATCTATTGATCTATTTGATCTATTGATTCTATTGATCTATTGATTCAAGTATATTTTGTAATAACATAACAAAAATTTTATTTATTTTGTTTGTTTCTTTAAACATTTTGTTTTTACTAAAAAATTTATTCTTTTTATGTTTATAACTTAAAAAATTTACATTTTTACATACCTTAAAACAGTAATATCAGTAAATCAGTAAATCAAACTGCCTCCATACCCTCCTACCCTTCCTTGATCGATTGATCTATTGATCGATTGTCATTTGATCAAGTCATTCTTGTATAACATAACAAAAAACTTTATTTATTTTGTTTTTTTCTTAAACATAACTTAAAACTATAAAATTATTTGATTTTTGTTTAATTTTGTTTTAAATATTTTTGTTTTACTAAAAAATTTATTCTTTTATGTTATACTTAAAATTTTTACTATTTTTACATTACTTAAAGCAGGTAAATCAGTAAATCAGTAATCAACTGTATCCAGCTATCCCTCCTACCCTTCCCTGATCTATTTGATCTATTGATTCTATTGATCTATTGAATCTATTGATTCAAGTCATATTTGTATAGACATAACAATAAAAATAAATTCTTTTGCTGTGGGCTGTTGTTGTTGTTTTTGTTGTATGGGTTGTTGTTGTTGTTGCTGCTAATATATCATACGTTCAGGTTAAATGAAAATATACAACACTTTTCAATCATATCACTAAATATTAATGTTAATTTTACATTAGCATTGTAATATTGAAAACTAAATAACAAAAATACATATCATTCCTAGCCCACTGACATACAGCTTCGTTAAACAAGAATAACTAAAATTAAAATTTCACTTTTCCATTAAAAAAAGGTTCGTAATCTCACTTCTTTAATATAAGAGAACAAACGCTCAAATATTATTATTATTAATTATTATTATTATTATTATTAGTTATTTAATTATTATTATTATATTAATTAACTTATTATTATTATTTATAATTATTATTATTATTCTTATTATTATTATTATTATTATTATATGCAACTAATATATGTATATGAACATAACAAAGCTAACCACCATACACACACACACACACACACACACACACACACAATGCACACACACACACACAACACACACCACACACACACAACCATACAAATAAACACACACACACAAAATAAATATAGACACTTTACTTAATACAGTCCCATATAATAGTAAGATGTACGATGATTGGTGATGGCTGTTATTAAAGTAGTGTCTATATTTATGAGCGTGTGTTGTATGTTGTGTTGTTGTGTGTGTGTGTGTGGGTGTGTGTGTTGGTGTGTGTGTATGGTTGTTAGCTGAAATTAAATAAAGATATTTAAGACAAAAACTAATAAATAAAACTAATAAACAGAATAAAATAATACTTGGGGAAATAATAATAATATAATAATAATAAATATATAATAATAATGATATAATAATAATAATAATAATAATTTTTGAGCGTTTGTGTGTAATAGTAAGATTGAGATTGCTATGGTGCCTTCTTTTGCTGGTAAGTTGAAACTTTTAATTTAGTTTATCTTGTTATCGAATGCTGTATGTCAGTTGGGCTAGGATGATTATTCATTTTTTGTTAGTTTTTCAAGTATACAAATGTTCTGTAAAATAACATTAATTTTTAGCGAATGAATTGAAAAGTGTTTGTATTATTTTCATTTAACTTGATACGTATGATATATTTTAGCAGCAACAACAACAAACCAACAACACACAACAACAAAACAACAACAACATACACAACAACAGCCCAGTGTATTAAGAGTTTTTTTTATGTTATGTTATACAAAATATGACTTGAATCATACGATCATAGATCATAGATCAATAGAATCACATAGATTCATGGAAGGTAGGAGGATTAGCTGTACAGTTTGAATTTACTGATTTTACTGTTTACTGCTTTAAGGTATGCTAAAAATGTAAGTTTTTTTAAGTTTTTATAACATAAAAAGAATAAATTTTTTTAGTAAAAAACGGAAAAATTTAAAACAAATAAACACAATAAATAAATTTTTATAGTAACAAAACATAATGTTAACGACCCACAAAATAATACGTTTTTGTGTTATGTACAAAGATATGACACTTTGAATCAATAGAACCAAATAGATCAATAGTCAATAGATTCACAGAAGGGTAAAGGGTTGGAGGGCAGTTTGATTTACTGATTTACTGATTTACTGTTTTAAGGTAGGTAAACGTAAATTTTTAAGTTAAAAACATAAAAAGAATAAATTTTTTAGTAAAAACATAATGTTTAAAGAAAATCAAAACAAAATAAATAAAAGTTTTTGTGTTATGTTATACAAAATATGACTTGAATCAATAGATCAATAGATCAATAGATCAATAGATCAATAGATCACAGAAGGGTATGAGGGTATGGAGGGCAGTTTGATTTACTGATTTACTGATTTACTGCTTTAAGGTATGTAAAAATGCAAATTTTTTAAGTTATAAACATAAAAAGAATAAATTTTTTAGTAAAAACAAAATGTTTAAAGAAACAAAACAAAAATAAATAAATTTTTATAGTAAAAAACATAATGTTTAAAGAAAACAAAACAAAATAAATAAAAGTTTTTGTGTTATGTTATACAAAATATGACTTGAATCAATAGATCAATAGATCAATAGATCAATAGATCACAGAAGGGTATGAGGGTATGGAGGGTAGTTTGATTTACTGATTTACTGATTTACTGATTTACTGCTTTACTGATTTACTGATTTACTGCTTTAAGGTATGTAAATATGCAAATTTTTTAAGTTATAAACATAAAAAGAATAAATTTTTTAGTAAAAACAAAATATTTAAAACAAAATAAACAAAAATAAATAATTTTTATAGTAAAAACATAATGTTTAAAGAAACAAAACAAAATAAATAAAAGTTTTTGTGTTATGTTATACAAAATATGACTTGAATCAATAGATCAATAGATCAATAGATCAATAGATCACAGAAGGGTTGGAGGGGTAGCTGGATACAGTTTGATTTACTGGATTTCTGTTTTACTGATTTAAGGTATGTAAATATGCAAATTTTTAAGTTATAAACATAAACAAGAATAAATTTTTAGTAAAACAAAATACTTAAAGAAAATAAAACAAAATAAATAATTTTATAGTAAAAACATTAATGTTAAAGAAACAAAACCAAAAATAAATAAAAGGTTTTTGGGTGTTATGTTATAACATAGGACCTTGAATAATAGATCCATAGATAATTAGATCAAATATGATCATATTGAAGATCACAGAAGGGTAGAGGATAGTGGATACAGTTTGATTTCTGATTTACTGAATTTACTGTTTTAAGGTATGTAAAAATCCAAATTTTTTTAAGTTATAAAACCATAAAAAGAATAATTTTTTAGTAAAAACAAAATATTTAAAAGAAATAAAAACAAAAATAAATAAATTTTTATAGTAAAAACATAATGTTTAAAGAAACAAGACAAAATAAATAAAAGTTTTTGTGTTATGTTATACAAATATGACTTGAATCAAATAGACCATTAGATCAATAGATCAATAGATCACTCAGATACAAAGGGTAGGAAGGGATAGCTGATCAGTTTGATTTTTACTGATTACTGATTTACTGCTTTTAAGGTATGTAAAAAATGTAAATTTTTTTCAGTTATAAACATAAAAGAATAATTTTTTAGTAAAAACAAATGTTTAAAGCAAATAAAAACAAAATAAAATAAATTTTTATATAAAACATTAATGTTTAAAGAAACAAAACAAAATAATAAAAGTTTTGTGTTATGTTTACAAAATATGGTTTTGAAATCAATAGATCCAAATAGTATCAATATGATCCAATAGATTCAATAGATATTCAAGGTTCATCCTTTTATGGGGGGCACCCATATAGGGATTGCCTGTTATAAAGCTGGAAAGGAAAATTTACAAACTTTTTTAAGTTATAAACGGCGGTGCTTTGTATTTTCGGACAGTAGGACATAAAAATTCAATAGGAACAGAACAAAAATAAATAAAAGTTTTTGTGTTATGTTATAAAATATTGGAATCAATAGATCAATAGATCCATAGATCAATAGATTCAATAAGATCATGGGATGGGTATGAGGGTATGAGGGTGTTTGATTTCACTGATTACGATTTTACTGCTTTAAATGGTATGTAAAATGTAAATTTTTAAAAAGTTAATAAAACATAAAAGAATAATTTTTCTTAGTAATAACAAATTGTCTTAAAGAAACAAAAACATTTGAAAAAATTAAATAAAAAGTTTTGTGTTATGTTGATACAGATTATAGTGACTGAATCAATCGATCAATTAGTTCCAATAGAGTCAATAGATCAATTAGATCATGGATGGTTATGTGGGTATGGAGGGTAGTTTGATTAATTTTTTCGACTCTTGGATTTACTGTTTAGGTATTAAAAATTGTAAATTTTTTAAGTTATAAACAAAAAAGAATAATTTTTAGTAAAAAAAGAAAAGTATATAAAGAAACAAATACAAAAATATAATTAAAGTTTTTTGTGTTTATGTATAACCAAAATATGACTTTGAATCAATGACGCATAGATAATAGATGAATTAGATAATAGAGTCAATTAGATCATGGTGGTATGTGGTGGAGGGTTAGTTTGATTTACTGATTTACTGATTTACTTGCTTTAAGGGTATGTAATATGCAAATTTTTTAAAGTATAAACATAAAAAATAAAGTTTTTTTTAGGTAAAAACAAAATTTTTAAAGCAATTTAACAAAATAAATAAATTTTATAGTAATTAAACGAAAAGTTTAAGTTATGAACAAAATAAATAAAGGTTTTGTGTTGTTAACTCAATATGACCCTGAATCAATAGATTCAATTAGATCAAATCATGATCATCAGTCAATAGTAATCACTAAGAAGGGGGGTATTTTGGAGGTATGGAGAGGGCAGTTTGATTTACTGGATTTTACTGATTTACTGCTTTAAGGTATGTAATTGTAGTTTTTTTTATAGTTATAAACATAAAAGGATATAAATTGTTTTTTAGTTACAACGAAAAGTTTAAGAACAAAAACAAAAATTAAATAAAAGTTTTGGTGTTATGTTATACAAATGTGATTGAATCAATAGATCAATAGATCAATAATGGACAGATAGATCGCAGAAGGGTATGAGGGTGTTGGAGGACAGTTTGAGTTCTTACTGATGTACTGATCTACTGGCTTAAGATTGTAACTATTTCAATTTTTAAGTTATAAATCATATAAAAATGAATAATTTTTTTTAGTTAATAACGAAAAGTTTAAAGAAACTAAACAAAAAATAAAATAAAAGTATTTGTGTTGCTTATGTTATACAAAATATGACTGAATCAATAGATCAATGATCAATAGATCAGATAGATCAATAGATCACAGATTGGGAATGAGGGTATTGGATATGGCGTGTTGATTTACTGATACTGCATTTTATCTGCTTTAATGGTATTAAAAATGTAGAATTTTTTTTAGTTATAAACATAAATTATTGTGACGCTGTCGCGGTTGCTGAACGTTCTTGTGCCGACCTTACGCATACATACTAATCATATGGCGTAGCTGGACGATGACAGCGTTTTTTGGTAAACAGGTTTCTGTTCATACTCGGACGTCAGTTTGGGAGTGAGCGTGAATCATATGAGGAACTGATGGTAATGTAAGCGTAATAGAAGGTCTAGTAGAGGTTGGTTGTTGAAGTAAATTGGATTTATATGAGACATGTTACCTTCACTTGGTCAAAAAAAAAAGAAAAAGTAATTATTCTTTTTTTTCTGGAAAAAGTTGAAAAAGAAGACTGAAGCAAATTAGTAATCCGAGTCAGAATAAATTTTTTAGTAAAAACAAATATTTAAAGCAAATTAAACATAATAAATAGACTAAGATTTATTAAATATAGTGGAGAAACAAAACATCGAAAAAGTGCCATAAGTCTTACAAATGTACGAGGTACAGCTAAACAAAAGTAAAGCACAACAGTTTTGTATTGAGATGTTAATGGCATATCGACTATTATAACAAAAAATCATAGTATAGGACTGTGAATATCATGCAATACTTCAAAGGCTAAACTCACTACAACACAACATAACCCGAAATAATAAGAGACGAAGTAGTGTGGCGGAACGTAAGGCAAGTAAGGTCAATTATTAACAGGTACATATCCCAGAAGTAGAATCGAGCGCATACGCCGTGCATATTAGATGCACACAACAGCGGTATGAGGTTCATTGAGTAGGCAGTATTAGTTACTGATTTAACTGATTTAAGCTGAGCTTTAAAGGCTACTCAAGAAGTAACATCATGACTCCAAATTTTTGTAGTCAACAAAATATTTAAAGAAAATAAAAAAATAGAATAAATTTTTATAGTAAAAACATATGTTTAAAGAACAAAACAAAAATAATAAGTTATTTGTGTTAGTATTATACACGATGATGCAAGACAATATCTGTAACTTCAGAATCATAGATCAAATAGATCAATAGATAATAGTCAATAGATCGCAGAGGTATGAGGTAGATGGAGGAGCAGTTTGAATTTACTTGATTTAACCGATTTACTGCTTTAAGGTAATGTAATCATGCACAAATATTGTTCTATGGTAATCATAACCATAAAAAGAAATATTTTTTAGTAAAAAGAAGTTTAAAGAAACAAAAGCAAAAATAATAAAAGTTTCTGTGTTATGTTAAACAAAATGGCTTGAATCAGATAGATCAATAGATCGTAGATCAATAGATCTATAGATCATGCGAATGGCATAATGCAGGGTAATGATGATGGACGCAGGTAGTTTAGATGTTATCTGTATTTAACGTGTATTTCAGAACCACCTTGCGCCCTCTTATAAACAGACGTATGTAACTATGCAAAATTTTTTAGAAGGTCTATAACTAAAGTAGCTAGCCCTAAATACCACAACACTTCTGGATGGTTCTCACCAAAAAGAAACGCGAATAAAACTCTTTTTGATAAGGAACATAAATGGTATTACAAAGGATTAAAGATGGCGACTAACTAGCAATGGTAAATAAATTATGTATTGGATTAGTTAAGCAAGATAGACGAGACAAAAAGTTTATAGCAGATGAAGCTTAATCTCCACAAGTGCGTTAGGAGAGACCAAAACAACAAATAACTAAATAAAAGTATTTTGTGTTACGATATACGAATATGTCTATGAATATCTTACAAAATATGAACTGAATCAATAGATCAAATAGATCAGATAGATCAATGTGCAGATATACAAGATAGATGCGCAATAAGGGTTATGAGGAGTGTATGCACGACTAATACCGTCACCGTCAGGTATAGGCCCGCTAGAATATTGATAGAATGTATTATCAAATCATATATACTGTAAGCAAGAAGGTTCTTATCATCTCAACTGCAGCTGAGTAACAATCATGAGTATTCAAGGAGGTATGCATAATGCTTGAATAAATCGAAATGACGGACCGCAATTATAGCACGAAGATATAAGCTGATCTAAAGTTATAAACACGTAAAAGCACCACAAAGACATGAAATGAAGTTTTTAGTGATATAACGCAATCGATGAATCGAACAAAGAAACTGGTATAAATGTAAATATCGACAGCAAGGAGTAATTAATATATTCAAGATCAAATAGCAAGTTATAAAAACCGAATCAGCAGGCCGAAGTAGAAAGATAAAATATTCACATGACTCAGCAAAGTACAGTAAGAGAGATAAAAACCATGCAAAATTTAAAATAATAGGATGAAAGGACCAAATTCTGCATGAAACCTTTGAATAAATTATAATTGTTTAAACGGAAGATATAATTAAAAAATGATAAAACAACTAGAAGTATAATGATTATACAAAAAAAAAACGTAAAAAAAAAAAAAAAAAAAAAAAAAAAATAAAATCATCACATTAAACATTCAAGAACTAGTGATTAAGATAATTGATGTATAACACATATGAATACATATAAGCTGAAAAATAAGAACCGAGACAATTATTCTGACCTGTTTCAGGTTTAAGGTATTAAAAGATGAAAAAAATCTATTTGCAGTGTCAGACAATGTTAATAAAAAACAAAGATGAAGATATCTTGGAGAGAAATAATAGTGGAGTAAATGTTCTATTGTCTGAAGCATTTTAGAAAGGCGACGGTTTATCTGCAAGATAAACATGCAATGGAATGACGGATAAATTCGGTTACAACTCTATGGATAGGAACAGATGATCACGTTGTATGTGAAGAGCAGTAATCCAATTAAATGATTTGCATGGTATGACAAACAGTTGAAAAACGAAACTGTTTACTACTTAGCACTCAGCACCGACAATGTGGCGTCAGTCACCGGAGCCGTACCTGAGGGATGTCTATTCCTCTGCTTCCAAAACCTCAGATCTGTCAGAATCCGGGTCTGATCCTTTCTCCAAATTTCAACATTCTTCTACGAACATTCGAATTTTTAGGGGGGGCTCACCCTCTGGGGTGAGCACGGGGACGTAACCTCGTCTACAATGAGGTTACGTCACCCTATATGGGGAGATAAGTTTGAAGAAGACAAGTCAAATAGAACTCATCTAAATTGAGTGGTGAGAAAATGTGGGTTATAAGACTTATTCCTAGCCCTTCTTAAACTCAAATTTGGCCAACCGACCTCAAATTGGTCCACCCCTTCAGGAAACCCTTAATTTTGACCATAAAGCAAGTATATGAAACTAGCATTTCAGAGAAAGTCAACAGCAATGTCGGCCTTTGACCTGTATTCCCTGCTTCATTAGATCACCGACCTCAAAATCGACTTCCCCGACTTAAGAAACCCCATAACTTAACACCTTAAACGTCAAAATCTGACGACCTTACGAAATTCCAAGTCATGTCGGCAATTAACTTAAATTTCCTGCTCCAAACGCATAACGTATCTCATAAACGGCTTCCCTGACCCCAAAAAACCCATAGATGGACACCTCAAGTGTCTAAATCTAACGACCTTATGAATTTCCAATCAAGTCATGTCGGCTTTTTGACTTGATTTCCAGTTGTTCCAAAAGCCTCACATAACCTCATAAACGCTTCCCTGATCCACAAAACCCATAGATGACACCTCAACGTCGGTTATATACAACTATCTGACGCACGACTATTATAAGGAGTTCGGATTTCCAACGGCTAAGTCAGCTGTCGGCATTTGGTGACTCTATGACGCTGTTCTCTTGTTCCATTAACGCCTCACATACCAGGCAATCAACGGCTTCCCTGACAAAAAAACCTAGATGAGACTACCTCAAGCATCTAAATTCTAGGACTGACCTCATTTTACTATGCAGTAGAGTTCCAATAAGATGTCATGTTCGGCCCGATTTTTAATCTTAAAATTTCCTGTTCACAAACGCACCTCACTTACACATTATCAAAAAACGGATATCCCGACAAAGCAAAAAACCCCATCAGTGGACACCTATCAAAGTCCAACCAAAATATCCAGCACGAGACGCCCTTTCACAAAATTATTTCACAATGTCATATATCGCTATATTCGTACCATGTCAAAAGATGCTTGTATGATACAGCACAGTTTACAGAACCATCGATAACGGTTTCCTATCTCAGCACCCCAAAAAATATGCACCGCATAGAAATGGAGCTGAAAGCTAACCTGTAAATAATGTCAGAACGTAGGTTGCGATCTACTGCAAGAAGCACACCAAAATCGGACTCAGTGGGAAAAAACGCGTCTACGAAGGCTCCGGCTCCGGCTCCGGCTCTGGCTTCCAGGCTCGCGAGGCTCTCGAAATAAAAAATACTAGCGGTATAGAGAAAATCATATTATACAATATACCGACATTCGTGCGTGACGCACATATATAAACATATCCAAGCGGTACAAATCGTCAAGGATATCAGCAGTATCCAGGAAGTCACAAACTTGTACATTTCATAAGCGAACTACTGCATCTCTGGCATTCATGAGAGTGAATCTAGGCGACCCTCCAGTGCTACTCCAAGCTACGAAGGAGTATACGGGTACTGAGTATAAACTTACTTAGTAGAATCCCAGCCTATCAGAATTTCCTATATAACCACTCTATAAGGATGACTTTCTCTCGCAGGAATATTATGTTAGGCAAGTCTGGAATTTAGTCATTATGTGAAAATGCGACCAGGTCTCCACACAGCGTGAACAATCATCTGGAAATAAGTCCAACTGGATAGTATATACTCATAATATTTATGTTATATACAGTTCATATATATATATACATATATATATATATAACTAGATGTAGTGTAACGCTGAGTATCATATCAATAATATATTTAGATATATAGGTAAAAGTAATGGTTTATATCATGTTATTATATATAATTTCAAACTATCGAAATATACATATATAATAACCAGATAATAGGTGTTAGAATTTGACATATGATATATATATAATATAATAATATATAATTATATATATATATATTATAATAACTAGAATAATTCGGTGTTTAGCATCTATATCAGACACGTCAAAAATCAACATTAAATAATAGGGTAGTAAGCGGATATCCGCATCGCCAGATCAAAATTTCACTATCCGCATCCGCAACCCTCAAATCCCCAGGCATTTTAACGCGACTACGATCCGACAAGTCACCTCGCCGCAACGCATTCATCCGCATACAATTACTAGGACGTAACATTTTGACACTGTGCACTAGCGAAGTGGAGTAAAGCAATTGAGTAACTAGGTGTGCTGCCACTAACTGTTAATATATATAAATATATACTAGTAATAGCAGTAATGGAGTGAATAGAAAAATGAGACTACATACGTATTATAATTGAGCTTAATATAATATGATATCAATATATATATAACTATTAATATGAAGCAAGTTTACTAATATATATTATTCAGGTGTGTAATTTGGTATAATATCTATGATATATATGTCAGATGCTATTGAATAAATACAGTATTAGTAGTAAGGATCATACTACTAATATATATATATATATATTATATATAAAAGTAACGGACTGTTTGCAAACGCGCCAATACAGCAAAAGATCACAGAAACAGTCATGATGGAGATAGATAATAGATTTCAAACATACATCTCGCAAACGATGACGACATTGCAATTCGCAGAAAACTTTCTACATATACACCAGGTACCTGCTAGATAACCAATATACGACAATTATCTTATAGAATGCACGTGTATTCACAGCACATGTTAAGACATTAATTTGGGATGCCATAATGCGATGAACATGGCTTGTGCTAAACGGCAGAATCTGAATCACTTAGCGCTGCAGAATAAAAGTGAAAGCATAAAAGATCAGCTAGAAACAGACACCAATTGACCATCCTATAGCGAGATAGTTCATTTGCCGAATCCATGAACGATTTATTCCCGTCGCATTCTTCGAGTGCCTCTCGTAAAATTCTAGGAAGAGAGCGATGATTCGCGCTCAGTGAACAGGATGATCACGAAATGGATTATGCAAGACTTAATAGTCATTGATCGAAGAAGTATCAAAGAGAGAATGAAAGCTTAGAACATCAGGATATAAGAGCCCACTGGCTTTTGTGAGCGTAATAATTGTAAATAGTTTTCAGATTCTTTTCAGAAGTCGCCAGGTAAAAAAAAAATCTATAGCAAAGCCCTTTAACAGTGTGGCTATGTGAGCGTCTTTCAGTGGTGCAGATCTCATTTAACGACAAAAGAGAAGCAAACTCTCCTCTGAAAGGGCTCTGAAGCTTTGTATTTAACATAATTTGGAATTATTAATTTAAAGGCATAAATATATATAACCTTTTTCCAATGGATGGAGGTTGGGAAAGAGGTTTGGTGGGGGTGCGAAAAGAGTTTGGGTCCAGCGGTCCTGCACTCTGGTATACGGGTATTTAATAATATATATAATTATTATTATATATATATATATATATATATAATATATATATAATATATTAAATATTATATTATATATATATATATATATATATATATATATATATATAATATATATATATATATATATAATATATATTTATCAATATTATATATATATATATATATATATACTATATATATATATATATCAATATATACTATATATATATATAATATATATATATTATAATTATATATATATTAATTATAAGGTATAATATATATATTTTATGGAAGAAAGTTCTACATATTGACCTTTTGGATCTAAAGTATAAGCATTTTTTAGATTTTAAACTTATTATAAATTAAACTAACTATAAAATATAATATATGAAATCGATAGGGAAATATATTTTTGAAGTAATAAATTAATAAAAAAAAATATTTACTTAAAAAATTCATGTGTTTACTTTATGACGCGGAGTAATCTTTTAGACATTTTACCACATGTAGACGCCCATAAACAGGGATGCTATCGCTTGAAGAAAGTTTTTCTCAGATCTTACTTTGAGTTTATTTTGGCGATTCACGTGATACTTGAGCATTTTTCGTCCTAAATATATTATATATATACTATATATATAATATAAATATATATATATTATATATATATAATATAATATAATATATATTATAATTTTATATATATAATATATATATATATATATATTATATTATATATAATATATATATATATATTATATTATGGGTTGTAAGGTATTCACGGCAAATAGGGGGCTCGAGGCCGACGGGAGCAGAAGGGGGGACGACTTTCCAATACCCCGTAGGGGGAGTGGGAGGAACGCCCGCCCCGAACCCCCCAAAAACCCAATATCCTAGAGCGGGGGTCCGGAGACCTCCCCGGAGGGGGGGGGAATAGTCCTACCCCGTAGTTTCCCGGAAAGGCCGAGAGACCCCGACTCTTGCATCTTTGCGGTTTACCTTGGGATAAATTCTTTAGTAAAAAAAAGCAAAATTTATAGAAAGTCTAATTATTTAACGAGTAACCAGATAAAAGGTCTCTAAATGCTCTCTAAGCCAATCATTACTAGATACATTATTAACAATAATTTTTTTTTTACATTTTTATTTTTTTTACCAATTTTTCCTATGTAAATTTTACCGAGGAACAGGTACCCGAGAAAGTATATCCTTTTTACGCACTGTCAGAGCTATGAGTAAAGTGTAGTTTGAGATACGATCCAATTTACCGGATTCATGACGTCCAATAATTGCGTGATATCCATAACTTAGAGTGAGAAGAGGGCAGTGATATTATATTGTAATTATTATATATATATATAATATTAATATATAATTATACTAATTTAATTATTATTTATATCTATATAATATATATATAATATACTATAATTTTTTATTTTTTTTTATTTTTTTTATTTATTGTCTTTATTTACATTTCCAGGGGCCAAACTTTGGAACCAGCATTCCAGGCAATGTATTCCGTTAACTGTATGCATTTAATAGTTTTTACGATACATATGACGGCTAATCCAGACGCTGACCATATATATATAGGTTATATATATATATATATATTATATATAATATATATAGATATAATAATATATTATTATATATATATCAGTATAGTATATATATATATATATATTTAATATATATATAATAATATATCTATATATATATATATAGTATATATATAATATATATATATATTATATATAATTATAGATTATATATTATATATATATATATATATAATATTATTTATATATATATATATATATATATATATATATATATATATATAATATATATATATATAATATAGCGGGATATATATTCAAAACTATCCAACCAGTCCAGAGGTGGGCAATTTTTTGGAATTTCCGCAATTTGTGGATAACAAAAAACTAAAAAAAAAAAAAAAACAAAAAAAGGGTCTTTCGTGTTTCTGGACTGTTAATTTTTCGATGAAAATTGCACAGTCAAAAACACGACTCGCTGATGCCAAAATATAATATTGGTTTTCTCGAGAAATTATAGAAGTAGCTAAAAAAAATTAGGATAATAGTTATGCAAATATGAACAAACTGAGATTACAATAAAAATTGGACACACACACACACTTAAATAATTTTATTTAATAAGAATAAAGAAAATAAAATATAATTCGTGAAGCTCAAACTTTCAAAACTAATGGATTCTTTCCTGGTGTAAAATAGTATATGAAAAATATTATTTTTTTAAAATATACGAAAATAGGGTCATGTCAATTTTTTCTTACGTTCTTTGGTGAAGTTTGTTAATAATGAAAAAGTAAAATTTACCCTATGAAAGAGAAATAAGTTATTCATATTTACAGTATTGGGGAACTCGATAAATTTAATTCTTTATATTTGTAATTTTATATTATTCATTTTATTTTTTAAAAATTTTTAATAATACTTTAATGTCTAAAGAAAAAGTTCAAAATGTTCTTCAGTTATTTTATTTATCTGTTCTTTATGTTTTCTTTTGGTATTCTAATTACATTACATTAAAACAAAGAGGATTTAAATATTTGTCAACCAGTGTGTGTTAAATCTGGTACTACTTGCGGGAGGTAACCATAATCAATTATTTTTTTAATTTGGAAATTTGATTACCTTAGATTAGGTTACGTTAGGTAACGTTATGATTAAGTCAGGTTGACTTGGTCATAGTTAGGTTAGGTTAGGTTATATTAGTTTAGGTTAGGCTTAGGTTAGGTTAGGTAAGGCTTAGGTTTTTTAGGTATAGGTTTTCTTATATATATGTTGGGTTAGGATTAAGTTACGTTAGGTTAGTTAAGTTAAATTAGGTTGGATAAGGTTACATAGGTTAGATTATGGGGTAGATTAGATTAAATTGCATTGATTATGAGTTCAATTTGTTAAAAATAAAAAAATGAATTTAATTTCACAGGTTGTGCTAATATCCAATATGCATTGTGAACAAAACATGACGGTGGACGTGGAGTGTTTATAAATATAAAACTAAAATACAAAAAGGAATGAACATAAAGACAATGATTGATTCATAACTGCGAAGTATGCGTGGAGTAAGAATGAAGAACAAAATCTATTTGATATAATATTAAAGGATATTGCCAGAATTTAGACATAACATACAACGTTAATTAATATATATATTATATATATATATCTATATAAATAATAAATATATATATAATATATATATTTAAATAAATAATTAATAATTATTATATATATAGTATATATATATATAATAAATATATATAATATATATATATATATATATATCATTATATATATATAAATATATAGATATTATATAATATATATATAATAATATATATATAAATAGTATATATCATATATATATTATTATTATTATAAAAAGGAATGTAATGTTGAACATTAATAAAACTTCAATCTAAATATATTGACATTATTTAATATTTTTACCAAACATTTAAAATTTACTAAGTTGTAAAAAATTTAATCCTAAAATTTTATGAGTTAGGAAAAAAACGTAAGGATTTAAATTGACAATGAGCCCGAAATAAATATAAAAAAAATTACAGGTTAAAATTCTAAAATATCTTTCAAAATTTGAATAAATAAGTTTTGTTCCCTTCTTCCTGTCTCTCCATGCAATATTCCACAAAAGGAATCTACATATTCCCGTGTGTCCAAAATAAGTTTAATTTTTGTT